>SJYW01043105.1:245664-257676 GCA_006410735.1 Raphicerus campestris | reverse complement strand
AAAAAAAAAAAGAAAGAAAAGTTGTTGTTGTTTAGTTGCTCAGTTGTGTCTGGCTCTTTCTCACCTGATAGACTACAACCCACCAGGCTTCTGTAGCCCTCCTGTCCACGGGATTTCCCATGCAAGAATGCTGGAGTGGGTTGTCATTTCCTTCTCCAGGGAATCTTCCCAACCCAGGGATCAAAACATTGTCTCCTGCATTGGTAGGTGGGTTCTTTACTGCTGAGCCACGTGGGAAAAAAACAATATCATATTCAAATTAGGAGACAGCCTTTCTCAATAAAATGATTAATTATTCACCATTACAGAGCCAGGAAGGTGTGAGTCAAGCAGAAATTTAGTGGAAGGAGAGAAACATTAGTCTGGGCTGAATATCTTTGTCTTATTTATCTTCTTATCATTTGTGTTAGATCTGTAGTAGGAGTAAAGACTTACTGAATTGCATTGGCTTAAGCTAACATGCATAATTTGGCCACTGTGGCATGCAGGAGAATTGCTTTCCAACCAGCAGTGGGTCCAGAAATGTGGCCGGGGGAGGGTTAGGCAGCATCTGGGTTAGAAAAGGCAGGATGTAGCATGTGTCTTAAATGTTAGGGCCTAACTGGAGCCAGGACAGGCTCTAAGGGGCAGGCTAGGTCTGAGGTTTAGTCTCTAGGAAAGCTGAGGCCCTGGGAACTCCCACGGACAGTGTAGCTTGACCAATAGGAAAAAGCCCCTAAGAAAGCCTTCGCGTGTGGGAATCTAGCCAATTAGTAGGTGCCAAGAGACCCTTGCAACCAATCCGCCCTTACCAACTCCCTGTCTTTGTTCTAAGTTTATAAATACTGCTGTGATTCAGGGCTTGGGGCCCTCTTGCCTTACTCCACTGTGTTGGATGGCAGGGGAGCCCTAACTCGAGTTAGCAATCAATAAACTCCCTTCTTGCTTTTGCATTACTTTGGTGGACTTGTTCTCTCAGTCTATTTGGGGACTTGGACTCGGAGCATAACATTAAAAAGTTGCTTCTGCATGCAAACACACTATATAAACATGTTCTTTTTTTTTTTTTTGACCACAGTATGCAACATGTAGGATCTTAGCTCCCCGACCAGGAATTGAACCCATGCCCATGCCTTGGAAACACAGGGTCTTAACCACTGGACCTCCACAAAAAGCTTCAGTTCAGTCGCTCAGTCATGTCTGACTCTTTGCAACCCCATGAACTGCAGCACAACAGGCTTCCCTGTCCACAAACTCCCAGAGCTTGTTGAAACTCATGTCCATCAAGTCAGTGATGCTATCTAACCATCTCATCCTCTGTTGTCCCCTTTTCTCTCCTGCCTTCAATCTTGCCCAGAATCAAGGTCTTTTCCAGTGAGTCAGTTCTTCACATAATGTGGCCAAAGTATTGGAGTTTCAGCTTTAGCATCAGTCCTTCCAATGAATATTCAGAACTGATTTCCTTTAGGATTGACTGGTTGGATCTCCTAGCAGTCCGAGCAGTTCAAAAGCATCAATTCTTCAGCACTCAGCTTTCTTTATAGGTCAACTCTCACATTCATACATGACTACTGGAAAAACCATAGCTTTGACTACTAGATGGACTTTGTTGGCAAAGTAATGTCTCTGCTTTTTAGTATGCTGTCCAGGTTGATCATAGCTTTTCTTCCAAGGAGCAAGTGTGTTTTAATTTCCTGGCTGCAATCACCATCTACAGTGATTTTGGAGTCCAAGAAAATAAAGTCTGTCACTCTTTCCATTGTTTTCCTATCTATTTGCAATGAAGAGATGGGACTGGATGCCATCACCTTAGTTTTTTGAATGTTAAGTTTTAAGTCAACTTTTTCACTTTCCTCTTTCACTTTCATCAAGAGGTTCTGTAGTTCTTCACTTTCTGCCATAAGGGTGGTGTAATCTGCATATTTGAGGTTATTGATATTTCTACCTGCAATCTTGATTCCAGCTTGTGCTTCATCCAGTCTGGCATTTCACATGATGTACTCTGCAGAGAAGTTAAATAAGCAGAGTGACAATATACAGCCTTGTTGTACTCCTTTCCCAATTGGAACCAGTCTGTTGTTCCATGTCTGGTTCTAACTGTTGCTTCTTGACCTGAATACGGATTTCTCAGGAGGCAGTCCAGGTGGTCTGGTAGTCTCATCTCTTGGAGAATTTTCCACAGTTTTTGTGATCCACACAGTCAAAGGGTTTGGTGTAGTCAATAAAGCAAAGTAGAGGTTTTTCTGGAATTCTCTTGCTTTTTTGATCATCTTTGGTTTGATCATTTGATCAAATTTGATCTCTGGTTCCTCTGCCTTTTCTAAATCCAGCTTGAACATCTGGAAGTTCTCTATTCATGTACTGTTGAAGCCTAGCTTGAAGAGTTTTGAGCATTACTTTGCTAGTTTGTGAGATGAATGCAATTGTGCAGTAGTTTAAACATTTTTGGCATTGACTTTCTTTGGGATTAGAATGAAAACTGTCCTTTTCCAGTCCTGTGGCCACTGCTGAGTTTTCCAAATTTGCCAGCATATTGAGTGCAGTACTTTCACAGCACTGTCTTTTAGGATTTGAAATAGCTCACCTGGAATTCCATCACCTCCAGTAGCTTTGTTCATAGTGATGCTTCCTGAGGCCCACTTGATTTTGCATTCCAGGATGTCTGGCTCTAGGTGAGTGATCACAGCATTGTGGTTATCTTGGGTCATGGAGATTTTCTTTGTATAGTTTTTCTGTGTATTCTTGCCACCTCTTCTTAATATCTTCTGCTTCTGTTAGGTCCATACCATATCTGTCCTTTATTGTGCCCATCTTTGCATGAAATGTTCCCTTGGTATCTCTAGTTTTCTTGAAGAGATCTCTAGTCTTTCCCATTCTATTTCCCATTGTTTTCCTCTATTTCTTTGCATTGATTGCTAAAGAAGGCTTTCTTATCTCTCCTTGCTTTTGCACTCTGCATTCAGATGGATGTTTTTCCTTTGCCTTTAGCTTCTCTTCTTTTCTCAGCTATTTGTAAGGCCTCCTCAGACAACCGTTTTGTCTTTTTGCATTTCTTCTTCTTGAAGATGGTTTTGATCATCCTGTCTAAGGGAAGTCCTTAGACTGCATATTTAAGATCAATACAAGTAGCAAAAATTTCTAAAGGCTCTGGCATTCACATATTTCACAAGATAAAAGTGTCAGCTGCCCATGTTGAGGCATGTCATCATGATTTTAGTTGGAGTACCTTTTTTGGAAGGCTGAGGAAGCATGTCGGGCTGAGCACCCCAGGCCGACTTTTGACACTGCTCCTTTCCCCCTCCCCCCACTTCCTATCACCCAGGATGTTCATCACTTATCAAGATGTATTGTGAATTTCTGAAACATTGACCAATGGATTTTTTTAATGGAAGTGCAGATACAAAGAAGTACATGGCAAGTTCATTTAAACTGTCATCAATTACTTATCCTTACTGTGGGTAAACCATGGTTAACCATGGCTGACTTTGTGGCCGGATGGATTGGGGGTCAAGACCCTGGGCAAATCCTTTAACGGCTTTGGATCTAGTATCCTTCCTTGTGAAATTGGGGATGAATTTATCAGCCCTCAATGTAGAATTGTGGTAAAGGTCTAATAGAATATTTATACGAGTGCATCATAATCTGTAATATTTGTGTATAAAGCATTGTTTTGATTGTAAACTTGCTGACATTGTCTCTAACAGCAATCTTATCTGTGATCGCACTTCGCCTTAGAGCTTGTCCCTTGCACCCTAATCCCAGTCCCAGATCCCTTATCTGAATCTCATTAGTATTTCTGCAGCAAAATCGATGCTTGTGCCCTTAACTCGAGGGATAACTAAGCTGTTCATCTTTACACCTGTGCATGTGAGGATGTGTGCACTCCTGCAGGTTGTTTGAAGGGAAGCCTGTGGTTCTCAATAGGGACTTCTGCGTTTGGAATTTTAGATGCTTAATCAGGAGCTTGTATTTAATGGTTGTTATACTTGCTCTGCTTCTTCTCCCCTTTCCCTCGTTTCCTTGCTCTCCATTTCCAATTCTTAGCCTCAGTTGCAGTTGTATTATCTCTGTTGTTTCTGAAATGGGCCCTTGATACGCTGCCTTAGTTGAGAGACATAAGCCAGCTTGCATCTGGGGTGAGCAGAGGGATGGAGGTGTGTCCCAGGGGAGGTGGGAAGCAGGACCCCATGGAGGCTGTTGTTGTTATGTTGAGTTTCAGCAGGTTTCCAGAGCAGGAAAGCAAACTGACCCCTCTACAAGGCAGCGCTGGCAGGCAGTCTGCTCTGGGGGGTTGGGGGCTCTCAAGCTCAGCTTCCAAGATGGTGTGCTCACCAGGCCTCTCCAGGTTTTGGTCCTTGGTCTGACACCTGGATTCTCTGGCTTTGCCTGGCCCTTTGGGAGGGCTGGGTTGTGGAAACTGTCTTGCACTGGCCTTGATTCTTCTCTGGATGCTGCTGTCTCTTGGATTCATCCTTTGGGGTCACATTTTGCAGCCTGAGGGCCAAGGATACCCTACCTTCTACTCTTCCTGGGCTCTGGAGCCCCTGCTTGTCTTAGAGGGAGTATGGGACAGTTTCTATCACTGATAAGCTGGAAGGAAAAGGGGTTGGAGCTGTTATGGTGCCTCCTTAGATGCCCACCACCACCGAAAGTCAACATGGGCAATTCCTTTGGTTCTTATATTGCTGTCTTGGGCTGTGAGTGCTTGTGGGCTGCTTGTGGTAGGTGACTGATTGACACCAAATGGTCATAGAGAGTGACAGTGGTGTAACAATACACGTGGGTTGGCTCTGGGGAGGAAATACTGGAATTCTGGTTCTAGAGCCAATCAATCTTCTCTTTTTTCAAGGTGTCATTTTTAAAATTTAAAAACTGTGTGTACATATGTATATGTTTAAATTCATTTTTAATTGGAGGATAATTGCTTTACAGTGTTGTGTTGGTTTCTGCCATACAGCGTGAATCAGCGGTAAGTATACATACATCCAGGAGGAGGAAATGGCAACCCACTCCAGTATTCTTGCCTGGAAAAATCTCATGGATGGAGGAGCCTGGTGGGCTACACTCCATGGGGTTGCAAAGTGTCAGACACGACTTAGCAAATGAGCACGCATACATATATCCCCTTCCTCTTGAACTCCCTTCCCAACCCCCCCCTCCCACCCCTCTAGGTTCAAGGTGTAATTTAATTTGCGTTTGTCCTTATAAAATTTTCACCCATATGAAATGTACACTCTGTAATTCACTGTTTGGCTTTTGGTTTCTCAGCATCCCCTCGGATAGTTTGCCTTTCCTGTTGCAGAAATTCTCCGCTCTTGCTGCTATCATTTCACACCCAAAGAGGGCATTCTAACCTTAGAAGAGCTTCAGCTTAGCAGTGCACCTGCCTTTTCTCTCTAAGCACAAGAGTCTGGCCTCTGTATCTCTCTCTTCTTTTTTTTTTNGACTTTGTTGGCAAAGTAATGTCTCTGCTTTTTAGTATGCTGTCCAGGTTGATCATAGCTTTTCTTCCAAGGAGCAAGTGTGTTTTAATTTCCTGGCTGCAATCACCATCTACAGTGATTTTGGAGTCCAAGAAAATAAAGTCTGTCACTCTTTCCATTGTTTTCCTATCTATTTGCAATGAAGAGATGGGACTGGATGCCATCACCTTAGTTTTTTGAATGTTAAGTTTTAAGTCAACTTTTTCACTTTCCTCTTTCACTTTCATCAAGAGGTTCTGTAGTTCTTCACTTTCTGCCATAAGGGTGGTGTAATCTGCATATTTGAGGTTATTGATATTTCTACCTGCAATCTTGATTCCAGCTTGTGCTTCATCCAGTCTGGCATTTCACATGATGTACTCTGCAGAGAAGTTAAATAAGCAGAGTGACAATATACAGCCTTGTTGTACTCCTTTCCCAATTGGAACCAGTCTGTTGTTCCATGTCTGGTTCTAACTGTTGCTTCTTGACCTGAATACGGATTTCTCAGGAGGCAGTCCAGGTGGTCTGGTAGTCTCATCTCTTGGAGAATTTTCCACAGTTTTTGTGATCCACACAGTCAAAGGGTTTGGTGTAGTCAATAAAGCAAAGTAGAGGTTTTTCTGGAATTCTCTTGCTTTTTTGATCATCTTTGGTTTGATCATTTGATCAAATTTGATCTCTGGTTCCTCTGCCTTTTCTAAATCCAGCTTGAACATCTGGAAGTTCTCTATTCATGTACTGTTGAAGCCTAGCTTGAAGAGTTTTGAGCATTACTTTGCTAGTTTGTGAGATGAATGCAATTGTGCAGTAGTTTAAACATTTTTGGCATTGACTTTCTTTGGGATTAGAATGAAAACTGTCCTTTTCCAGTCCTGTGGCCACTGCTGAGTTTTCCAAATTTGCCAGCATATTGAGTGCAGTACTTTCACAGCACTGTCTTTTAGGATTTGAAATAGCTCACCTGGAATTCCATCACCTCCAGTAGCTTTGTTCATAGTGATGCTTCCTGAGGCCCACTTGATTTTGCATTCCAGGATGTCTGGCTCTAGGTGAGTGATCACAGCATTGTGGTTATCTTGGGTCATGGAGATTTTCTTTGTATAGTTTTTCTGTGTATTCTTGCCACCTCTTCTTAATATCTTCTGCTTCTGTTAGGTCCATACCATATCTGTCCTTTATTGTGCCCATCTTTGCATGAAATGTTCCCTTGGTATCTCTAGTTTTCTTGAAGAGATCTCTAGTCTTTCCCATTCTATTTCCCATTGTTTTCCTCTATTTCTTTGCATTGATTGCTAAAGAAGGCTTTCTTATCTCTCCTTGCTTTTGCACTCTGCATTCAGATGGATGTTTTTCCTTTGCCTTTAGCTTCTCTTCTTTTCTCAGCTATTTGTAAGGCCTCCTCAGACAACCGTTTTGTCTTTTTGCATTTCTTCTTCTTGAAGATGGTTTTGATCATCCTGTCTAAGGGAAGTCCTTAGACTGCATATTTAAGATCAATACAAGTAGCAAAAATTTCTAAAGGCTCTGGCATTCACATATTTCACAAGATAAAAGTGTCAGCTGCCCATGTTGAGGCATGTCATCATGATTTTAGTTGGAGTACCTTTTTTGGAAGGCTGAGGAAGCATGTCGGGCTGAGCACCCCAGGCCGACTTTTGACACTGCTCCTTTCCCCCTCCCCCCACTTCCTATCACCCAGGATGTTCATCACTTATCAAGATGTATTGTGAATTTCTGAAACATTGACCAATGGATTTTTTTAATGGAAGTGCAGATACAAAGAAGTACATGGCAAGTTCATTTAAATTGTCATCAATTACTTATCCTTACTGTGGGTAAACCATGGTTAACCATGGCTGACTTTGTGGCCGGATGGATTGGGGGTCAAGACCCTGGGCAAATCCTTTAACGGCTTTGGATCTAGTATCCTTCCTTGTGGAATTGGGGATGAATTTATCAGCCCTCAATGTAGAATTGTGGTAAAGGTCTAATAGAATATTTATACGAGTGCATCATAATCTGTAATATTTGTGTATAAAGCATTGTTTTGATTGTAAACTTGCTGACATTGTCTCTAACAGCAATCTTATCTGTGATTGCACTTCGCCTTAGAGCTTGTCCCTTGCACCCTAATCCCAGTCCCAGATCCCTTATCTGAATCTCATTAGTATTTCTGCAGCAAAATCGATGCTTGTGCCCTTAACTCGAGGGATAACTAAGCTGTTCATCTTTACACCTGTGCATGTGAGGATGTGTGCACTCCTGCAGGTTGTTTGAAGGGAAGCCTGTGGTTCCCAATAGGGACTTCTGAGTTTGGAATTTTAGATGCTTAATCAAGAGCTTGTATTTAATGGTTGTTATACTTGCTCTGCTTCTTCTCCCCTTTCCCTCGTTTCCTCGCTCTCCATTTCCAATTCTTAGCCTCAGTTGCAGTTGTATTATCTCTGTTGTTTCTGAAATGGGCCCTTGATACGCTGCCTTTGTTGAGAGACATAAGCCAGCTTGCATCTGGGGTGAGCAGAGGGATGGAGGTGTGTCCCAGGGGAGGTGGGAAGCAGGACCCCATGGAGGCTGTTGTTGTTATGTTGAGTTTCAGCAGGTTTCCAGAGCAGGAAAGCAAACTGACCCCTCTGCAAGGCAGCGCTGGCAGGCAGTCTGCTCTGGGGGGTTGGGGGCTCTCAAGCTCAGCTTCCAAGATGGTGTGCTCACCAGGCCTCTCCAGGTTTTGGTCCTTGGTCTGACACCTGGATTCTCTGGCTTTGCCTGGCTCTTTGGGAGGGCTGGGTTGTGGAAACTGTCTTGCACTGGCCTTGATTCTTCTCTGGATGCTGCTGTCTCTTGGATTCATCCTTTGGGGTCACATTTTGCAGCCTGAGGGCCAAGGATACCCTACCTTCTACTCTTCCTGGGCTCTGGAGCCCCTGCTTGTCTTAGAGGGAGTATGGGACAGTTTCTATCACTGATAAGCTGGAAGGAAAAGGGGTTGGAGCTGTTATGGTGCCTCCTTAGATGCCCACCACCACCGAAAGTCAACATGGGCAATTCCTTTGGTTCTTATATTGCTGTCTTGGGCTGTGAGTGCTTGTGGGCTGCTTGTGGTAGGTGACTGATTGACACCAAATGGTCATAGAGAGTGACAGTGGTGTAACAATACACGTGGGTTGGCTCTGGGGAGGAAATACTGGAATTCTGGTTCTAGAGCCAATCAATCTTCTCTTTTTTCAAGGTGTCATTTTTAAAATTTAAAAACTGTGTGTACATATGTATATGTTTAAATTCATTTTTAATTGGAGGATAATTGCTTTACAGTGTTGTGTTGGTTTCTGCCATACAGCGTGAATCAGCGGTAAGTATACATACATCCAGGAGGAGGAAATGGCAACCCACTCCAGTATTCTTGCCTGGAAAAATCTCATGGATGGAGGAGCCTGGTGGGCTACACTCCATGGGGTTGCAAAGTGTCAGACACGACTTAGCAAATGAGCACGCATACATATATCCCCTTCCTCTTGAACTCCCTTCCCAACCCCCCCATCCCACCCCTCTAGGTTCAAGGTGTAATTTAATTTGCGTTTGTCCTTATAAAATTTTCACCCATATGAAATGTACACTCTGTAATTCACTGTTTGGCTTTTGGTTTCTCAGCATCCCCTCGGATAGTTTGCCTTTCCTGTTGCAGAAATTCTCCGCTCTTGCTGCTATCATTTCACACCCAAAGAGGGCATTCTAACCTTAGAAGAGCTTCAGCTTAGCAGTGCACCTGCCTTTTCTCTCTAAGCACAAGAGTCTGGCCTCTGTATCTCTCTCTTCTTTTTTTTTTACTTTATTTTACTGTACAATACTGTATTGGTTTTGTCATACATCAACATGAATCCACCACGGGTGTACATGATTTCCCAATCCTGAACCCCCCTCCCACCTCTCTCCTCATACTATCTCTCTGGGTCATCTTGGCTTCCCAGGTGTTTTGGCTGCAGGGAGGAAATCATCACAGCCCACATGTATTTAATAAGACTGTGATGGAATGAACCCAACCCGAAGTGTAGGAGGGGACAGAGAGGGGCCTGCTGCTTGCTTTGCCACCAAACCTCACGGGCTCCCTGTAAATTTCTGGAGCTGCTCCTTGTGTACTATTTTCACTAAAGGAGAATTGTGACTATTTTCTGTGAGTCTGGGGACTTGGCAAGTCAATTGGCTAATTGTTTGGGTGTTCTTTCAGCATTGTGTGCAGTGAGTGTGGGAGTCAAAGACCCTTCAATGCAAAGGTAATGCCAGCTTGTTCCCTGGAAGCCCACGGGAGCCACAGTCAATGGGACTTTTTGTTTTACCAGGAGAAAAACCTACAGCTTGAGCTCTTCCTCCACAGTCTCCTTGTCCCATCAGAGCTGGCTGTGCTCTGGCCTCCTTTGTGGGAGGCAGTAACTTGAACAGAAAACAAATGAATGGAAGGATGCTGTTTGCAGTGGCTGGAGTGGAGCACTCCTGCTGGGTCCACTAATGCGCAGGTGTGGGCTTCCCCCAGGGCCGCACGGCACCCCTACTTCATGCTGTTCTGAGAATCAGCTGTGGTCTTAAGAGTAAGGTCATGAGCCCGGCCTCTGCCCCATCACAGGCCGTCTATGTTATTATTGAGGGCAAGTGTTAGGTTTCAAATTTCTACCAGCAGTTCTGCCTCTTGCTTAGGCATATGACCAGGAATAAGTCATTTATGAATCATTTCTCTTCTACTGTAACTGAGCAATAATAATGCTTATTTCATAGACCTGTTGTGTGGATTTTATGAGACATATGCAAAGGGCTTAGAAAATAGTAGTTTATTAAAATAGGTGAGCTGTACCTCCAGCTGTGCAGGCCAGGTCCCTCCGGGAGTATAGGTGGAGCCCAGGGGAGAGTGGGGCCGACCTCCAGCCTGGGCTATGGTGCTAAGGAAGGCATGCCTGCTTCCAATTCATCATCTCAGAGGGGTCACCTTTTTCTAATTTATCCGCCCAGAGGCAACATGTTTTTATAGTTCATCACCCCAGAGGGGGTAACTTTTAAGAATTTTGCACACATTCACCATATCTGCTAGCTGCAGCCCTGTTGACAAAAGAAAGATGCTGTTATTAGTGTAGCGGCCAGACCCTCCTGGAGAGAGGGCACGCAAGTCATGCTTTACCTGGCTCCGGTCGGCTCATTTCACTTTAATTCAAAGATACGATTACCACAGGCAGAGGAGCAATTTTGCTATTTCCTCAGTTCTAAATTGTGTCTAGAATTTTCCTTGAGGCCAGGGACGATAATCTGCCTCTTAAGGCCCCCTCCTCACCACTGCCTTGCCCCTGTCCTCTGGAATGCACACTTGCTAACAGGCTGGAAAAGAATGAAAGCGAGCAGCAGCGGGATGCTGGTTGTTGGCTCGTGGTCCCCCACCCGTCCTTCTGTGCTTTGCTCCTTTCTGTTGGGGCCAAGAATCAGACACGTTTCCGGCTCCCTTGCCAGCCCTTTCCCCAGGCTCTGGAACCAACGGGTACAACCTCTTCAACAGTGGAGCAGACCGAGCAGGCTAGGGATGCAGCCCAGAGCATCCGCGTCTGGCCTCTAGCTACTCTCCTTTTCATGTCTCTTTTTTCTCCTTCAGTTCTTTCCATACCTTTGTGACTAACTCCCTGTATTAAATGTCCTCCATTTGGCATGCCTGGAATGGTCTTAGTTTTCTTGCACTCTGTGTGCAGTCTCTGTGGATCTGTTGGGTGCTCAGGGACTGGACCCACTCCCCAGGATATCTTCCTTTCTGTTTCCATCTCCATCATGCCTGTCGGCATCATTGCCATAGCCTTTACAATAGGTTTTTAGTTTAGTCTCTTCCTGATCATCGTGTCATTTAATAGTCAGATTAATTGTCCTAAAACTTTAGTTCACCTGGCTCACACATCTCAAAACTCTAACTTTCCAGCCATTTGATAAAGGTATAGTCATCTGTGACCTAAACCACAGTGGTGAGAATCGTAATTATGGATACCACCTCTGCAATCCTAACAACAGACCTCTGTAGTCAGAGGGTCGTTCTTTGGCCCTGGCTGGAGGCAGGGTGTTAGTCCAGTGGCAGACACACCAGCAGTGGGTGTGAGGAAGCTTGCAGACCCTGGCCCCAACTCCTGCTGCCTCTCCTTCCCTCCTCCCCACCTGCCCAGACCGGGGCCTTGAGGACAGGGCCCTGGGCTGCACCCGCCTCTCCTTTCCCGGAAGACAGCGTCAGTGCACAAATCCACGAAGTCCTGGGATTAGGGAGGACAGGGACTAGGAAATTTAAGCCATGACACTTCTTATAACCTGGTGGAAATCGATGCACTGTGAAAAGTGCAGATGAGCTGTGAGCCCAGATAAGATGTTACTGTCTTGGGAGCGGGGGCTGTGTTTCTCACCCTGACAGATTTTCTCACTTCTTTGGAGTAATGTTTTTAGGAAATTCCAGAGTGAAGGGATTGGCAAGACTCTCTTAAGGGAAATAAAAGGGACATAATAGGGTTAACTGGAGGAAAAATAATACAGTTAATGTTCAAACATAGCTTTATTGTTTCCATATAAA
>SJYW01043105.1:234147-244579 GCA_006410735.1 Raphicerus campestris | reverse complement strand
TTTTTTTTTTTTTTGACCACAGTATGCAACATGTAGGATCTTAGCTCCCCGACCAGGAATTGAACCCATGCCCATGCCTTGGAAACACAGGGTCTTAACCACTGGACCTCCACAAAAAGCTTCAGTTCAGTCGCTCAGTCATGTCTGACTCTTTGCAACCCCATGAACTGCAGCGCAACAGGCTTCCCTGTCCACAAACTCCCAGAGCTTGTTGAAACTCATGTCCATCAAGTCAGTGATGCTATCTAACCATCTCATCCTCTGTTGTCCCCTTTTCTCTCCTGCCTTCAATCTTGCCCAGAATCAAGGTCTTTTCCAGTGAGTCAGTTCTTCACATAATGTGGCCAAAGTATTGGAGTTTCAGCTTTAGCATCAGTCCTTCCAATGAATATTCAGAACTGATTTCCTTTAGGATTGACTGGTTGGATCTCCTAGCAGTCCGAGCAGTTCAAAAGCATCAATTCTTCAGCACTCAGCTTTCTTTATAGGTCAACTCTCACATTCATACATGACTACTGGAAAAACCATAGCTTTGACTACTAGATGGACTTTGTTGGCAAAGTAATGTCTCTGCTTTTTAGTATGCTGTCCAGGTTGATCATAGCTTTTCTTCCAAGGAGCAAGTGTGTTTTAATTTCCTGGCTGCAATCACCATCTACAGTGATTTTGGAGTCCAAGAAAATAAAGTCTGTCACTCTTTCCATTGTTTTCCTATCTATTTGCAATGAAGAGATGGGACTGGATGCCATCACCTTAGTTTTTTGAATGTTAAGTTTTAAGTCAACTTTTTCACTTTCCTCTTTCACTTTCATCAAGAGGTTCTGTAGTTCTTCACTTTCTGCCATAAGGGTGGTGTAATCTGCATATTTGAGGTTATTGATATTTCTACCTGCAATCTTGATTCCAGCTTGTGCTTCATCCAGTCTGGCATTTCACATGATGTACTCTGCAGAGAAGTTAAATAAGCAGAGTGACAATATACAGCCTTGTTGTACTCCTTTCCCAATTGGAACCAGTCTGTTGTTCCATGTCTGGTTCTAACTGTTGCTTCTTGACCTGAATACGGATTTCTCAGGAGGCAGTCCAGGTGGTCTGGTAGTCTCATCTCTTGGAGAATTTTCCACAGTTTTTGTGATCCACACAGTCAAAGGGTTTGGTGTAGTCAATAAAGCAAAGTAGAGGTTTTTCTGGAATTCTCTTGCTTTTTTGATCATCTTTGGTTTGATCATTTGATCAAATTTGATCTCTGGTTCCTCTGCCTTTTCTAAATCCAGCTTGAACATCTGGAAGTTCTCTATTCATGTACTGTTGAAGCCTAGCTTGAAGAGTTTTGAGCATTACTTTGCTAGTTTGTGAGATGAATGCAATTGTGCAGTAGTTTAAACATTTTTGGCATTGACTTTCTTTGGGATTAGAATGAAAACTGTCCTTTTCCAGTCCTGTGGCCACTGCTGAGTTTTCCAAATTTGCCAGCATATTGAGTGCAGTACTTTCACAGCACTGTCTTTTAGGATTTGAAATAGCTCACCTGGAATTCCATCACCTCCAGTAGCTTTGTTCATAGTGATGCTTCCTGAGGCCCACTTGATTTTGCATTCCAGGATGTCTGGCTCTAGGTGAGTGATCACAGCATTGTGGTTATCTTGGGTCATGGAGATTTTCTTTGTATAGTTTTTCTGTGTATTCTTGCCACCTCTTCTTAATATCTTCTGCTTCTGTTAGGTCCATACCATATCTGTCCTTTATTGTGCCCATCTTTGCATGAAATGTTCCCTTGGTATCTCTAGTTTTCTTGAAGAGATCTCTAGTCTTTCCCATTCTATTTCCCATTGTTTTCCTCTATTTCTTTGCATTGATTGCTAAAGAAGGCTTTCTTATCTCTCCTTGCTTTTGCACTCTGCATTCAGATGGATGTTTTTCCTTTGCCTTTAGCTTCTCTTCTTTTCTCAGCTATTTGTAAGGCCTCCTCAGACAACCGTTTTGTCTTTTTGCATTTCTTCTTCTTGAAGATGGTTTTGATCATCCTGTCTAAGGGAAGTCCTTAGACTGCATATTTAAGATCAATACAAGTAGCAAAAATTTCTAAAGGCTCTGGCATTCACATATTTCACAAGATAAAAGTGTCAGCTGCCCATGTTGAGGCATGTCATCATGATTTTAGTTGGAGTACCTTTTTTGGAAGGCTGAGGAAGCATGTCGGGCTGAGCACCCCAGGCCGACTTTTGACACTGCTCCTTTCCCCCTCCCCCCACTTCCTATCACCCAGGATGTTCATCACTTATCAAGATGTATTGTGAATTTCTGAAACATTGACCAATGGATTTTTTTAATGGAAGTGCAGATACAAAGAAGTACATGGCAAGTTCATTTAAATTGTCATCAATTACTTATCCTTACTGTGGGTAAACCATGGTTAACCATGGCTGACTTTGTGGCCGGATGGATTGGGGGTCAAGACCCTGGGCAAATCCTTTAACGGCTTTGGATCTAGTATCCTTCCTTGTGGAATTGGGGATGAATTTATCAGCCCTCAATGTAGAATTGTGGTAAAGGTCTAATAGAATATTTATACGAGTGCATCATAATCTGTAATATTTGTGTATAAAGCATTGTTTTGATTGTAAACTTGCTGACATTGTCTCTAACAGCAATCTTATCTGTGATCGCACTTCGCCTTAGAGCTTGTCCCTTGCACCCTAATCCCAGTCCCAGATCCCTTATCTGAATCTCATTAGTATTTCTGCAGCAAAATCGATGCTTGTGCCCTTAACTCGAGGGATAACTAAGCTGTTCATCTTTACACCTGTGCATGTGAGGATGTGTGCACTCCTGCAGGTTGTTTGAAGGGAAGCCTGTGGTTCCCAATAGGGACTTCTGAGTTTGGAATTTTAGATGCTTAATCAAGAGCTTGTATTTAATGGTTGTTATACTTGCTCTGCTTCTTCTCCCCTTTCCCTCGTTTCCTCGCTCTCCATTTCCAATTCTTAGCCTCAGTTGCAGTTGTATTATCTCTGTTGTTTCTGAAATGGGCCCTTGATACGCTGCCTTTGTTGAGAGACATAAGCCAGCTTGCATCTGGGGTGAGCAGAGGGATGGAGGTGTGTCCCAGGGGAGGTGGGAAGCAGGACCCCATGGAGGCTGTTGTTGTTATGTTGAGTTTCAGCAGGTTTCCAGAGCAGGAAAGCAAACTGACCCCTCTGCAAGGCAGCGCTGGCAGGCAGTCTGCTCTGGGGGGTTGGGGGCTCTCAAGCTCAGCTTCCAAGATGGTGTGCTCACCAGGCCTCTCCAGGTTTTGGTCCTTGGTCTGACACCTGGATTCTCTGGCTTTGCCTGGCTCTTTGGGAGGGCTGGGTTGTGGAAACTGTCTTGCACTGGCCTTGATTCTTCTCTGGATGCTGCTGTCTCTTGGATTCATCCTTTGGGGTCACATTTTGCAGCCTGAGGGCCAAGGATACCCTACCTTCTACTCTTCCTGGGCTCTGGAGCCCCTGCTTGTCTTAGAGGGAGTATGGGACAGTTTCTATCACTGATAAGCTGGAAGGAAAAGGGGTTGGAGCTGTTATGGTGCCTCCTTAGATGCCCACCACCACCGAAAGTCAACATGGGCAATTCCTTTGGTTCTTATATTGCTGTCTTGGGCTGTGAGTGCTTGTGGGCTGCTTGTGGTAGGTGACTGATTGACACCAAATGGTCATAGAGAGTGACAGTGGTGTAACAATACACGTGGGTTGGCTCTGGGGAGGAAATACTGGAATTCTGGTTCTAGAGCCAATCAATCTTCTCTTTTTTCAAGGTGTCATTTTTAAAATTTAAAAACTGTGTGTACATATGTATATGTTTAAATTCATTTTTAATTGGAGGATAATTGCTTTACAGTGTTGTGTTGGTTTCTGCCATACAGCGTGAATCAGCGGTAAGTATACATACATCCAGGAGGAGGAAATGGCAACCCACTCCAGTATTCTTGCCTGGAAAAATCTCATGGATGGAGGAGCCTGGTGGGCTACACTCCATGGGGTTGCAAAGTGTCAGACACGACTTAGCAAATGAGCACGCATACATATATCCCCTTCCTCTTGAACTCCCTTCCCAACCCCCCCATCCCACCCCTCTAGGTTCAAGGTGTAATTTAATTTGCGTTTGTCCTTATAAAATTTTCACCCATATGAAATGTACACTCTGTAATTCACTGTTTGGCTTTTGGTTTCTCAGCATCCCCTGGGATAGTTTGCCTTTCCTGTTGCAGAAATTCTCCGCTCTTGCTGCTATCATTTCACACCCAAAGAGGGCATTCTAACCTTAGAAGAGCTTCAGCTTAGCAGTGCACCTGCCTTTTCTCTCTAAGCACAAGAGTCTGGCCTCTGTATCTCTCTCTTCTTTTTTTTTTACTTTATTTTACTGTACAATACTGTATTGGTTTTGTCATACATCAACATGAATCCACCACGGGTGTACATGATTTCCCAATCCTGAACCCCCCTCCCACCTCTCTCCTCATACTATCTCTCTGGGTCATCTTGGCTTCCCAGGTGTTTTGGCTGCAGGGAGGAAATCATCACAGCCCACATGTATTTAATAAGACTGTGATGGAATGAACCCAACCCGAAGTGTAGGAGGGGACAGAGAGGGGCCTGCTGCTTGCTTTGCCACCAAACCTCACGGGCTCCCTGTAAATTTCTGGAGCTGCTCCTTGTGTACTATTTTCACTAAAGGAGAATTGTGACTATTTTCTGTGAGTCTGGGGACTTGGCAAGTCAATTGGCTAATTGTTTGGGTGTTCTTTCAGCATTGTGTGCAGTGAGTGTGGGAGTCAAAGACCCTTCAATGCAAAGGTAATGCCAGCTTGTTCCCTGGAAGCCCACGGGAGCCACAGTCAATGGGACTTTTTGTTTTACCAGGAGAAAAACCTACAGCTTGAGCTCTTCCTCCACAGTCTCCTTGTCCCATCAGAGCTGGCTGTGCTCTGGCCTCCTTTGTGGGAGGCAGTAACTTGAACAGAAAACAAATGAATGGAAGGATGCTGTTTGCAGTGGCTGGAGTGGAGCACTCCTTCTGGGTCCACTAATGCGCAGGTGTGGGCTTCCCCCAGGGCCGCACGGCACCCCTACTTCATGCTGTTCTGAGAATCAGCTGTGGTCTTAAGAGTAAGGTCATGAGCCCGGCCTCTGCCCCATCACAGGCCGTCTATGTTATTATTGAGGGCAAGTGTTAGGTTTCAAATTTCTACCAGCAGTTCTGCCTCTTGCTTAGGCATATGACCAGGAATAAGTCATTTATGAATCATTTCTCTTCTGCTGTAACTGAGCAATAATAATGCTTATTTCATAGACCCGTTGTGTGGATTTTATGAGACATATGCAAAGGGCTTAGAAAATTGTAGTTTATTAAAATAGGTGAGCTGTACCTCCAGCTGTGCAGGCCAGGTCCCTCCGGGAGTATAGGTGGAGCCCAGGGGAGAGTGGGGCCGACCTCCAGCCTGGGCTATGGTGCTAAGGAAGGCATGCCTGCTTCCAATTCATCATCTCAGAGGGGTCACCTTTTTCTAATTTATCCGCCCAGAGGCAACATGTTTTTATAGTTCATCACCCCAGAGGGGGTAACTTTTAAGAATTTTGCACACATTCACCATATCTGCTAGCTGCAGCCCTGTTGACAAAAGAAAGATGCTGTTATTAGTGTAGCGGCCAGACCCTCCTGGAGAGAGGGCACGCAAGTCATGCTTTACCTGGCTCCGGTCGGCTCATTTCACTTTAATTCAAAGATACGATTACCACAGGCAGAGGAGCAATTTTGCTATTTCCTCAGTTCTAAATTTTGTCTAGAATTTTCCTTGAGGCCAGGGACGATAATCTGCCTCTTAAGGCCCCCTCCTCACCACTGCCTTGCCCCTGTCCTCTGGAATGCACACTTGCTAACAGGCTGGAAAAGAATGAAAGCGAGCAGCAGCGGGATGCTGGTTGTTGGCTCGTGGTCCCCCACCCGTCCTTCTGTGCTTTGCTCCTTTCTGTTGGGGCCAAGAATCAGACACGTTTCCGGCTCCCTTGCCAGCCCTTTCCCCAGGCTCTGGAACCAACGGGTACAACCTCTTCAACAGTGGAGCAGACCGAGCAGGCTAGGGATGCAGCCCAGAGCATCCGCGTCTGGCCTCTAGCTACTCTCCTTTTCATGTCTCTTTTTTCTCCTTCAGTTCTTTCCATACCTTTGTGACTAACTCCCTGTATTAAATGTCCTCCATTTGGCATGCCTGAAGTGGTCTTAGTTTTCTTGCACTCTGTGTGCAGTCTCTGTGGATCTGTTGGGTGCTCAGGGACTGGACCCACTCCCCAGGATATCTTCCTTTCTGTTTCCATCTCCATCATGCCTGTCGGCATCATTGCCATAGCCTTTACAATAGGTTTTTAGTTTAGTCTCTTCCTGATCATCGTGTCATTTAATAGTCAGATTAATTGTCCTAAAACTTTAGTTCACCTGGCTCACACATCTCAAAACTCTAACTTTCCAGCCATTTGATAAAGGTATAGTCATCTGTGACCTAAACCACAGTGGTGAGAATCGTAATTATGGATACCACCTCTGCAATCCTAACAACAGACCTCTGTAGTCGGAGGGTCGTTCTTTGGCCCTGGCTGGAGGCAGGGTGTTAGTCCAGTGGCAGACACACCAGCAGTGGGTGTNATTCCTAACAACAGACCTCTGTAGTCAGAGGGTCGTTCTTTGGCCCTGGCCGGAGGCAGGGTGTTAGTCCAGTGGCAGACACACCAGCAGTGGGTGTGAGGAAGCTTGCAGACCCTGGCCTCAATTCCTGCTGCCTCTCCTTCCCTCCTCCCCACCTGCCCAGACCGGGGCCTTGAGGACAGGGCCCTGGGCTGCACCCGCCTCTCCTTTCCCGGAAGACAGCGTCAGTGCACAAATCCACGAAGTCCTGGGATTAGGGAGGACAGGGACTAGGAAATTTAAGCCATGACACTTCTTATAACCTGGTGGAAATCGATGCACTGTGAAAAGTGCAGATGAGCTGTGAGCCCAGATAAGATGTTACTGTCTTGGGAGCGGGGGCTGTGTTTCTCACCCTGACAGATTTTCTCACTTCTTTGGAGTAATGTTTTTAGGAAATTCCAGAGTGAAGGGATTGGCAAGACTCTCTTAAGGGAAATAAAAGGGACATAATAGGGTTAACTGGAGGAAAAATAATACAGTTAATGTTCAAACATAGCTTTATTGTTTCCATATAAAAGCAAAACATAGGTATTATAACAAGTCAAGCAAACCTGAAAAATACACGGTGGAAGAAGTGATCACTGAAGCCCCACCTTCTTCACTAAATTCTTTGGTGCTCATCCTCCTGAAGGGTTCTCAAGCCTATGTTATACACACATGCAGTTTTACAGAACTGGATTATGTTACCTTGTTTTATTAAAATTTTTTTTATTTGTTTATTGGCTGCACTGGGTCCTCGTTGCAGCAAGTTGGGGCTGCTCTCTAATTGTGGTGCTTGAGCTTCTTATTGCTGTGGCTTCTGTTGTGGAGCACGGGCTCCAGGGTGCACGGGTTCATCAGCTGTGGCTCATGGGTACTAGAGCACTGTCTCAGGAGTTGTGGTACATGGGCTTAGTTGCCCTGTGCCTTGTGGGATCTTCCTGGACCAGGGATCAAACCCATGTCCCCTTCATTGGCAGGCAAATTCTTCACCACTGAACCACCGGGGATGTGGCCATGCCTTGTGGCATGTGGAATCTTAGTTCCCTGGCCAGGGATCGAACCCATGCCTCCTGCACTGGGGGCCTGGAGTCTTAACCACTGGACTGCCAAGGAAGTCCCTCTGTCACCTTGTTTTCTAATCTAATTCTTCCCACTTATTAGTATAGCAGAGAAACAGTTTCATGTCAGCTAATACTGCTTTACTTCGTTATTTCTCATGACTGCACAGTATCCTATGTTTGCACCGTAAATTACTCACCCAGCCACACTAGACTGGAGTGTTTACAGCTGTCTCCCTTTAGAGCATGCTAGCTTGTATTAAGTTCCTGTGCTTATGGTGATGCTGAGGCTCTAAGAGGTATTCTGAGATATCAGTGCTTAGAGTATCAGAATTCCTGTGAAGTTTACTTCTTCCTTTACTGGTGGTTATCCTGAGGCACTGCTCAGATGGACGGAAAGCACGGCCTTCCATGGCCATCCAGGGACTCAGGCTGACAAAGGCCTTGAGCATGTGGTTTCTAAGTTTGTTCTGTCCTTTGGCATCCAGCCAGGAGTTAGTAGAAAAGAGAGAGTAGATTTCATGGGGGGCTTTATAAGCATCAGAACTGGAAGTGGCAGACTCCACTACTGCCCACATTGCGATGGCCAGGTGAGTCACATGGCCACACAGAGCTGCAAGGGAGGCTGGGAAATTCACTTAGCTGGATATGAAGGAGGAAAAGACCTAGGTTTGGCTAACAGCTCCTTCTAGTGGTCACCAAATCCTGGTTCTTGTGGCGCTAGTAGTAAAGAAGCTGCCTGCCAATGCAGGAGACATAAGAGATGTGGGTTCAATCCCTGGGTCAGGAAGATTCCCTGGAGTGGAGCATGACAACCCACTCCAGTTTTCTTGCCTGGAGAATCCTATGGACAGAGAAGCCTGGCAGGCTACAATCCATAGAGTTGCAAAGCGTTGGACACGACTGAAACGACTTAGACTGCACCCCACGCAGGAGAGGCACTTTGAGGCCTATGAAGTCATTCCAAATGACTTTTCTCCTACACGAGGACCCTGGTTTAATGATCCTCAGAAAATGAAGTTCCATGACTTACAAACTAAAAGGAAAAACATTTTATTTACCTCATCCTTAGCCCCTCCCAGTTTTTAGTGGTGGAGCAGAGACAGAATGACACAACAATAAAAATTCCCCTTTGGACTGGGTAAAATAGGAGATCCACCATAGTCACATGCATCTCCAGGCTCAAAGCGGATCCTAGAAGCCAGTGGGTAGGCAAGGTGAAGGCTCCCAGCCAGGAGGTGGGAGAGCTTCCTCCACTGGCCCTTGATTCTGTCCTGAGTTGTTGATTGTCTCCATGGCCCCTGGTCTGTCCTGCCGGGTTCATTCTTGGCCTTTAGTTTCCATGGTGACATCTGAAGTGGTTGCTGGGTAGTCTGCCATCTTTCTCTTAATTAAAGAGATTTTATTTATGTATTTATTGGTGGTTGCGCCACATCTTCATTGCTGTGCTTGGGCTTTCCCCTAGCTGTGGTGAGCGGGGCTCCTTTCCCGTTGTGGTTTACGGGCTTTCATGGTGCTGGCTTCTCCTGTTGCAGTAGCTCGGGCTCTAGGCGCTTGGGTTTCAGTAGCTGTGGTGTGCAGGCTCAGTTGCTCCACAGCACGTGGAATCTTCCTGGACCAGGGATCAAACCTTTGTCCCCTGCATTGGCAGGCGGACTCTTAACCACTGGACCACCTGGGAAGTCCCATGAAGCTTGATTTATTGTATGACTTTATCACCCCATACCCTTCCATCTCAACTAAATGGAGGTTACCTTGAGGTCCCCAGATTCAGACAGGAAGGCATCATTCTTACTCAGTTTTTTGCCACAGTCTTTGAGTCTTTGGGGCTTTGCCACTCATAAACTTTTTCACTCTTATTTCTTACTGTTTGAGACTTAGAAGCAGACAGTTTTTACAACCCTTTAAGCACACAAATTTCTGAATTCTATCCTCTTTCATTTATGCACGCAAACCAACATATTTGTGACTGAGTATATTTTTTCTTCAATATTACTTTAATATTATTTTACTATCACTTTTATTTTATTAATAATTTTTTACTTTTCAAATTCCACCCCCCCCCCCGGAGCTGCAAGCTTGGTAGGCCCTAGGTCTGCTTTCTTATTGCAGATGATGATTTTACCAAACATTCTGCCATTGCATTACTTGGATCTCCATTTTTCCAGGCTCTGATATCAGTTTGCTTGCTATTCACTTCCTGGTTATTAAGTCAGTACCACTTATTTTATTGATGTCTACTTTAAGGTACCAATTTTTGCATTCGTTAACCCCTGCTGTTGTAATATAAAACCTAAATTCTCAGTAGCATATCACTTTCAAAGTTTGTTTTTTGCTGATATAAGTTATATTTTGAGGCAAGGTTGGTGGTGGTGGTGTTTTCTAGGGGGCATAATTCTACTCTGTGTGGTCATTTAGGGAGTCGGGTGAACCAGTGAATCTCCCTTTTCAACATATGGCTTCCAAAGTCTCTCAGACCATCAGCACCTAATCCATAGACAGAGGAAGAAGGGCTGTGGAATGACTGCAATGGTCTCTTGATGCAGGTGAAAGAGGAGAGTGAAAAAGTTGACTTAAAGCTCAACATTCAGAAAATGAAGATCATGGCATCTGGTCCCATCACTTCATGGGAAATAGATGGGGAAACAGTGGAAACAGTGTCAGACTTTATTTTT
>SJYW01043105.1:202168-229595 GCA_006410735.1 Raphicerus campestris | reverse complement strand
AGGAAGATGACGAAGCCGTGCTACTGACAAGGCATCTCTGCCTGCAGCATCCCCAAGCAGAAGGTTGCTGGCTTGTTCCCCTGGGAAACAGCTCTGTCACCAGGTGCCCTCAGTGAGACTGAGAGGTCACTCCAGTGATAGATGGGGGCTGAGAATAAGAAAGCAACCCCTACCCCCATCAATCCCAGTCTACAGTGAACAGAAAGAGGGAGTACTCTGGAGTCAACCTGGGTTCCCACCCCTGCCCTCCAGCTTCCTAAGTTAGGACTTCTATAGTCTCAGGCGAGTCAGCTCACACCTCCAAGCCTTAGATGCCCCATCTGAAAAGGGTATAAAAATACTCCATACCTCAAAATGTCACTGAGAGGATTAAATTGAATGAGGAAATTACGCAAAGGGCTGCGCGTGCTTACTTAGAAAGCACTCAGAATTTGCTTTGTTCTTATTCTGTGTTGAGGACAGCTGCAGGGTCCTGTGAAAGTGAAAGTGAAAATTGCTCAATCATGTCTGACTGTTTGTGACCCCATGAACTATATAGTCATGGAATTCTCCAGGCCAGAATACTGGAGTGGGTAGACTTTCTGTTCTCCAGGGGAACTTCCCAACCCAGGGATCGAACCCAGGTCTCTCACATTGCAGGCAGATTCTTTACCAGCTGAGCCACAAGGGAAGCCCAAGAATACTGGAGTGGGTAGCCTATCCCTTCTCCAGCGGGTTTTCCTGACCCAGGAATTGAACTGGGATCTCCTGCACTGCAGGTGAACTCTTTACCAACTGAGTTAGCAGGGTCCCTTAATTCAGCTCTTTTCATGCTGTTCAAAAAGTCTCTCCGACAGAATCCTGCATTGTTGTCCACATTGAGTGAATGCTGCCAAACAAACAGGTTGGTGGAACTTGTTGCCATGCAGAGCACCACTGTGAGCCTCAGTTTCCTCATCTGTAACCCAAGCATGCTCTGGACACTGCAGGGTTATTGGAAGGCTTTCACAAGGTAGTGAATGGGTGGGACATGGCCAGCCCCAGCCCTGGCACAGAGGAAGGCTCCAGAAATGGGAGTTCCCTTTCTTTCTTTTCCTGCTCCTCCACCCCAGGGAAATTCAGAAAGCCAGGTTAAGGACCTCCTGGGGCTCCTCTGGCCACCTGACCGGAAGGGGAGGGACAGTTGGGATGGAGAGCAGGAAAAGGGTGGTGTTGTGTAAAGCAGGTCAGCCTCTTTCCCCTGTGGGATCCAGCAATTTGGAAGAAGACTCCGGTCGGTACAGCTGGGGGTGGCCCTTCCCAGGACAATAGCAGGATACAGACCTGTGCTCCCCAGCTCGGGCCTGCAGGCCTTTGCACAGAGGGCCTGCAGCCTCAGCATTAAGTGAGGGAGCCCCTGGTGTGGCCCCAGGAAGGTGGGAGTCCCAGGAGACCTGGCCAAGAAACAGGAAAGGAGGCTTGGGGCTCCTTGTAGTGTTGATGTGAGGAGCTTCCTACCCACCACGTTCCCTCCTTCTTACTCTGGGCTTGAGCTCATATTTGGATTCCTGGTGTCCCCTCAAAGTTCTTTGCTAGACTCTGAACTTCCCTGATTGTTCAGAATTTGCCTACCAGTGTAAAGGACACAGGTTCGATCCCTGGTCCAGGAAGATTCCACATGCCCCAAAGCAACTGGTCCCACTCACCACAACTTCTAGAGTCCACGCACAGCAAGAAAGGCCACCAGAATGAGAATCCTGTGCACTGCAACTAGAGAGTAGCCCCTGCTTGCCACAACTAGAGAAGGCCCAGTCATAGCAATGAAGACCCAGCACAGCCAAAAGTCAATAAGTAAACAAATAACATTTTCTTAAAAATCTAAGTTCTTTAAAAAAATGTTTTTAAAAAAGGTCTTTGCCAGGCTCTATGCTGATCCTGATGTTAATATAATAAGCTGCCATTTTTTCACTGAGCACCTGCTGTGTGCCAGGCCAGCTGTGAAGGACAGTCAGTCCTTCTACTTACAGTCCATGTCTTAAGATTTACCTACTCTGCTAAAATTTATTTGCAACCCCTCCAAATCAATACTTGCTGACTTTTTTGCACTTTTGCCGTCACTCACAGACAAGCGGAGAACAGCAAAAAATTTGAGTTGCATCAGGGACGTGCACTGAAGTCGAACAAGATAAACTCCGCCTTCTGGTTTTAATCCTCATAGTGCTACAGGTATCCTTTTCGTGGTCCATGTACTGCAATGCTTTTCACACTTGGCTAGCTTTTCCTTGGTAGTTTTGCTTTTTGAAATGGACTGCAAGCACAGTGCTCACATGCTACCTGGTATTCCCAAGCACAAGAAGCCATGGTGTGCTGAACAGGGAAAATACATGGTTTAGACAAGCGTTGTTCAAACACGAGTTATGGGGCTTCTGGACTTGACATCAGTGTTAATGAATGAACACTGTATATTACATGAGGTGTCTCTAAACAGAAACACAGGTACAACGGGGTTGTATGTTGATTGGCTGATGAAAATGTTGTAGCCAGAGGCTTACAGGAATCTCACCCCACATTTCTTCAGGGAGCAACGGCTCAGTTTTCAAGATTCGGTACCAGGGTCCCCTGACTCTGAGCTCTCGCTCTGGCCTTTACCTCCCCCACCTCTAAGACTCTAAAAGGTTTACTCTCTGACGGCTGACATGCAACGGAGAGCTCTTCGGGACAGGGTGACATGGTGCTTGCAGCTCTATAGTCCTTACCATGGACTACCTTTTCCTAGAAGCGGGTTCTCTTGCTGCTTGCTTGTTAGAGGGATTATTAGTTCTCTGCTGCTCTGTAACAAATTACCACAAAACTAACAGCTTAAAACAAACACACACAATTATCTGATAGTTTCCATGGGTCCCAGCATGACTCAGGCCCAGGGTCTTACAAGGCTTCTGTGAGGGGGCCGTCTGGGCTATATTCTCATCTGGAAGTTTGACTGGAGATGCTGCTTCCAAGCTCACTCAGATTGTTGGCAGAACTCATTTCCTTGAGAGTGTATGACTGAGAACCCCAGCTTCCATGGGTTGGAGGCCAACACAGATCCAAGAAGCTGCCCACAGCTCCCTGGCACGTGGCCCTCTCCACAGGAAGTTCACAATAAAGCAGTCTGCCTCCTCAAGACCACAGAAGGGTCTTTCCCTCTAGTCCAGTAAGATGGGGTCATATATGTGCAGCACAATCAGGGGAATGACACCCCATCACCACTGACAGATGATGGAGAGATCTGTTATTTGTATTTCCATTACCATCATCATCCATAATAATAATTACTATTTATCATTATCATACACTCAATATTCTAAAATAGAGTACTAAGATATCATTTACCTTTCACATAAAAACCTTCCGTTATACCCGGTGCTTCTGGAGTAAAATCCAAGTTCCTAAGCCTGCCATTCATGACCCCTGTTGTCCTCCTGGCTTTATCTCTGTCCACTCCTGGCTCTTCCTCCTGTACTCACTCCTGTACCCAACTCTTTGTGTCCTTTCAGCCCATGCAGCCTCCTGCCTGGCCTGCCCTTTGCTTTCCTCTCAGTCAGCAATATGTGCACATCTTACAAACCCATCGGGAAGATGACCTTGACCCTTCCAGGACTGTCAGCCTCTCTCTTCTCTGGACTCCAGAGCTCTGTGTGCATGCCTCTTTATACTGTGGTCATGCTGCATCGTATANCAGCAATATGTGCACATCTTGCAAACCCATCGGGAAGATGACCTTGACCCTTCCAGGACTGTCAGCCTCTCTCTTCTCTGGACTCCAGAGCTCTGTGTGCATGCCTCTTTATACTGTGGTCATGCTGCATCGTATAATGTCATCAAACAGTGGGTTCCAGTTCATCTCCAAATTCCAGGGCTGGGCATACATCAGTTCTTGATAAATCGTGCTGACTGAATACACCATCAATATGATTAGTAACTCTTTTTGATAGCCCCTTATGCGCAAACTATATTAAGCTGATACAGGCAAATCTGGAATAAAGACAAAAGGCAGAGACAACCAGCTGGATGACCCGAGCAGGCCCAGGGCAGTGCAGGACAGGATGCCTTCTTCTTATAGACTGATAGGTTTCAGAAAGAAGCCACAGCGCCTCTGAAGAGCCCTGGGCTCAGCACTTCCCGTATTCACGACTGTTATTCTCAGCGCTCCCCTTCCCCAGAGCCTGCTTCCATATTTTCAGGTCTTTGAATGTTGCAGCCAAACCACTGGTGTGTTTCTGAAAGCAGAACCAAAACACCCCACCAGCCACCGCTCCTCACTGACTTCCTGCTCCTGGGGCTCCAATCCCGGCTTCCTGCCTCCTGGTGGGCCCCCTGCTTCCTGGCCCTGGGAGCAGGTGCACTTTCTGCGCACTGGCCGGGCACCACGCCTGCCTCCACTGTGTACCTCCAGTCTCCCACCTCCTCCAAACAGGCTCCTGGGACCCCTGCTCGCGCCCAGAAGCCCTGCTCTCCTCTGCTCCCTTCCTGTGGAACCACTTCCCCATTTGAATACTTTATGTCCTTCCTCCCTTTCTTCTGGGGAAACCTGGTCCAAAAGCCAACAGTGACTTCTGTGGGTTAAAGGCCAGGATGAAGAAACCGAAGGCGCTACCATGCCTGTCTCCATAACGCGTTAGCCAGGAAGGGGCCGCAAAGGCAAGCAAAGAGTCGCTAGAAACGGCCGCACCAGCCAGCTCCCGGGAAGGGGACGCTGGGAAAAACTAAAGCCCACCAAGATCCGGAGGGAGGGCTTCAGTTTCTCATGAAGCTGAAGGGACATGAAATAAAGTTCATTTTAATAGATGATGGCTCTCAATTTTCTATCTGAAATCTAAAAGCAAGACTGAGTAAGGACAAAGGGGGCAGGTTTGTGGCCCAGGGCAAGCCAGGGGAAACCGTAGAAGGCTGAGTTTCTCCTAACAACAAGAAGTGTAAAATCTTCCCCTTGGGATGAGTGAGAGAATCAAATGAGATAATATTATATTTAAAGTGACTAGCACAGCATATAAGACGGAGAAGTCTCGCCAAACAAAGCCAATGACCTTCTCCTTTAAAATTGCTGTTGCTCCTTCTGGTGGAGGCCTGGGAGGCTGTCTGGCTCTCAGCCGCCCTGGCTGGAACACAGTCAGTACCTTCAGGGCGCTGCCCACAGAGGCTGCGGCAGGCAGGCTGGCCGCTGGTCCCACCGGGGTGGTGGTAAGTGGCCCTGCGCCAGCGTCCTCAGCAACTTCAGGAGCTGCCGAGAAGGGGTGACTTTGATGTGAAGCCAAAGGAAGATGTCTTGCAATTATCTAAATTATTCAAGGCCCCCACAAAACTCAAAGAGCTGCAGGTCACTTGCAGATTTCAAATTCCCTGCCTACCGCTCCCTGTCTCACCAGCCAGATTTTCAGCGGCCCGTCAGGTCCTGTCATCTCACACCTCAGTGCCCCTGCAGGCAGTTGAGTCTCTGCTTAGGATTCTCTTCCCCAGCCTCTGTAGCCGCCCAGAAAATTCCCCGTCATTCTTCAGATCTCAGCATTATGGCCCCTCTTCCAGGAAGCCGTCTCTGCCAAGCCCTCACTGATGACCACACCATGTGGCCTGTGAGATCGTAGTTCTCCCAACCAGGGATCGAACCCACGCCCCCTGCAGCGGAAGGGAGGAGTCTTAACCACTGGACCACCAGAGACATCCTGCCTCCCTGGTGCTTTCTACATGTGGCGTTTGCTACGCTCAACTGTCTATGTGCCTGGGTTCCCAACACACTGAGGGCTCACCCAGGACAGGGGCCAAGCTCTGCTTATATTCACATCTCCTGCTCATTCAACACCTGCTGCCGAGAGGTTCTCAACCAGTGTTTGCTGAAATGCATGTCTGCAATCATGTGGCAGTGGAAAGACCCAAACGTTTAAAATGAAAAGGCCTCTTTTTGAACTCCAGCTGTTTGCCTAAATAACCCATGACATTGACCTGAGTTCCTGAGCCTCTACACCTTGGGTTCCAGTTGGTAAAACAGGACCATGAGGCAAGCCCTAGAGAATTATTTGGGGAAACACACAGACACAGAGGCGCACACACACAGTCACTCACTCACACTTCAGGGGCCAGATTGCCACGGTTAGAAAGAAGTAAAAGGAGTGGCTTGCACTAATACTCTAGGCCACAGTGAGGTTGCCCACTCACTGTGCCACTCGTGGATGTTGCCCTTGGCCTCAGCCTCTTATACACACAGGTGCTAAGTCCTGGGAATAGTCAGCTGGGCAGGGAGACCAGGTTTCCCTCCCAAGAACAGAGCAAGCCTTGACCCCTGGCCAAGATCAGAGCCCTTCACACAGATCTCAGGCAGATCTTTGGTCCCTGTATGGAGCCTGCAACGACACTAAGAGGGGTGTTTCCAGTGGATCCTCTCTTGGGCCAAAAAGAACAGATGCCCTGGTTCCTAGGTTCAGTTTCTGGCTGGCACTTTGAGAAACAGAAGGGCAGCAAGGACCTTCAAAATAAGACTTCTCTTCCCCAGAGCACAGGCATGCATTTCAAGCCGGGACACTTTTCCTGTCATTAAGCTTTACACCATGGGTTAAGGATGAGTTAGGATAGACTGGATATTGCATCAGTAGCAAATAGACCCCAGATCTCAGTGGATTACAATCACAGTGGTTTCCTGCTTGCTGCTCTGGTTTTATGGATTCTGAAGACTTCCCATGGCAGGTGCTGTCCATGTGATGGTTCAGAACATCAAGCCCACATTGGCATGTGCTTGTAAAACCCCAGAGTCAAGAAAGAGCAAGCACAGGGTCTCACTCAGCAATGACACGCCTCACCGGAACGTGGGCGTGTATGCTTACCTCTTAGATTGTAAGCTCCTTCAGATACAGAACCATATGTCCTTTTCCCCCTGCTGCATGCCTGCTCCAGAACAAACAATATTTGTTGCATAAATGAACAAGAGAATGAATATACTTATCAGTCATTTCTTTCTCAGCTGGGACCCTAAACCAGGCCAGGCTCTGGGCTGGATGATGGGGACACACCTGGAAAAAGGACTCATCCTCTACTGCCCAGTGAGCTCCCAGCCTAAAGAGGGAAGCTGATATACGGAGAAAAGCTCATCCAGTGCAGCATAATAAGGACCATAATTGAAACCCATGAAATCTGCTGTAGGAGCAAGTTAAGGGGAAAACAGTTTTCCCAGGAGATCCAGAAAGGACTTAAGTGGGGAGGGATATGAGGACTGGCTCCTAAAAGCTGGGTATTGCTGGGTAGAAGGGATGAGAAGAAAGAGACTGTGGCAATAGCACAGATGAGCACATGGATGTTAGAACAAGCCCAGTGTGTTCAGAGAAGGGAGAGCCTCATTCTGCATGTTGCTGGAGAGTTGTGTTAACCATGGGGATGATGAGGGGACCATGGATGTCAGGCTTAGGAGTCTGACTTTCATCCCATTGGAAATGAGAGTCCTTGGAGGTTCTTCAAGGGAGAAGTGATACAGTCTCCAAGGATCTGTAAGTGTCCTGTCAGCAGAGAAAGACTGTATTGGCGGGGGAACATTTAGAGCCATGGTGCTGAGTAGGATTCATCTCAGTGGACTGAGCCTGTCCCGTCTCTCTGAAAGGCAGACGCTCTTGCTCCTGCAACCACAACAAGGGTGACCTTTTATGTCAATAGGCTTTTTTTTTTTTTCTGTAGCCCACCAGGCTCCTCTCTCCATGGGATTTCCCTGGGAAGAATACTGGAAGGGGTTGCCATTTTCTTCTCCAATTCAGGTATATCTTATCTGTGCGTGGACTTGTGGAGACATATGCATCAGTTCAGTTCAGTTCGGTCACTCAGTCGTGTCTGACTCTTTGCGAATCCATGGAGTGCAGCACGCCAGGCCTCCCTGTCCATCACCAATTCCTGGAGTTCACTCAAACTCATGTAGGTGATGCCATCCAACCGTCTAATCCTCTGTCATCTCTTTCTCCTCCAGCCTTCAATCTTTCCCAGTATCAGGGTCTTTTCCGATGACTCACATCTTTGCGTCAGGTGGCCAAATTATTGGAGTTCATAGAGTATTTAAGGCATTTCAACATTGATGTATGTATGTTTTATGTATAAAACCTCTCCAAGGAAAGCAGACAATAGTAAAACTGAACTCACCGAGTTTTAAAATTAAAACTGCAGTATTACAATTACAGCTGACAGTTGTCACTTTTCTACAGAGAGCTAGAAGCGTTGGAGAGCATGACCCAGTACCCATGTGCCCAGGGTCTGGCATATGGACTTCTTTTTTCTTATTGTGGTAAAAGTCATATAATATAATACATACATTTTAAAGCAAATTTAATTGCACGATTCAGTGGCACTAAGCACATTCGCATTGTTGCGCGACTATCACCGAATCGTTTCCCTTCCTAACCTGAAACACGGTCCGCATTAAACATTAATTCCCATTTCACCCACACTCTCACCCAGCAGCTCGCATCTACAAATGTACTTTCTGACTCTATGAATTTGAATATTCTAGGTATCTCGTATAAATGGAATCAAACAGTATTTTTCTGTACCTAATGCATATTGGAATGCATTTTTAAGATTAACTTAATATACATGGCATATGGACTTCTGATTACAGTTTGATGCTTTCTATTTCTGTAAGGAGCTATGCCATGAGATGTCAAACACATCAGGATTGTGTCAAAATAAGATGACCTCATAAGTTCCCCTCTGCTCTCGTGTCTATAAAACTGGAGGGTATAAGGGCTAAGTTACCATGTAAGCTTGCCCTCCAAGGTCATCAGCAGTCTAAGACAGCGCTGTCTGGCACAAAACAGCTGAGGCTGGTTTTTTTGCCATTTCAAGTCACATCTCAGAAATCCATATATGGGGCCACATTAATTATTTTATGGCAAAAAAAAAAACCAGTTATTCATTTAGTAATTACAGTATTTTTCAAATCATTGCTATGAAAACTGTTCTAAACAATTATTTTATTGACTTTATTTATAAAAGAGCAAAACATAAGACCATCAGGGCAAATCTAGTGTCAGTCATGGCTCAGTCTAAACGAGTAAGGATGCTGGTGTTTTCAGACTGAATGGGTCAGAAAGGAGCTGATGACACAGAAGACCCCTTGCTTTTGACTCCAAATTACATCAGAAAGAGCTGCCTTCAGCTATAGTTTTCCTCTAATCATGAAAGAAGATCAACTTTCACAGAAGCAGGTAAGGTCTAACCACCTGCTTGGCTCCAAGATTCGATTGACAAACCATCACTGACACCTTTCCATAGTGTGGTTTCCAGCTTCATTCCCCTTCAGCTGAGTCAGGCTGAGCAGGACTGGTACTTGATCGGCAGACCTGCTCTCAGCAGCCCATTCCAAGGACATTGTAGAAACAGGATAAGCTGGCCTCTAATCAAAACCTGTAAATTTCTTCTGGACTGTTTCATTTCACTTAAACCCTATGTATCAGTGAGGATTCTCCAGAAAGAAACAAAGCTATGTGTCTATCATCTGTCCATCCATCCACCCAGCTCTCTAGCCATCCATCTCTATATGTATATAGACACACATACATATATAGTCTAAAAGCCATAAGGAAGGCTAGAAACTCAGGCAGAAATTGATGCTATAGTTTTAAGTCAGAATTTCTTCTTCTCCAAGAAACTTTAGTTCTTGCTTACAAGGCCTTCAATTGTTTGGACAAGGCCCACCATGTTATCAAGGGCAATCTCCTTTACTCAAAGTGAACCGATTGTGGAGGTTAACCACACTTCTGTAATACCCTCATGATAACACCTAGGTTAGTGTTTAGTTAAAATAACTGGGTACTATAGCCTAGCCAATCGACACCAAAAACAAACCAGCATGCTGAGTTTCTGCAATTTCTCAAAATCTGTGATTCTACCGGATTTGGGACAAGTTAGCTACAGGAAATCCTCAATTTTTCCAGTGGCCATAAGTTCAATCTATCTGCCCAAATCAGTCACACTCTTGTATTTTCCTGGTAATTTTGAGTGCAGTATGCCCAGATGTCTTGTCACATCAATTAGGAAGCATAAACCCATGAGTCATGGAGGGTCTGGCAGGATGAATTTTCAAATCCTTTGAATAGATTTTTATAATCCGGCCATCTGATTGCCCTAAAATAAACCCAACTGCCAGGCTCTGCTTCACCTCCTTCCAAATACCCCATGACCTGGAGATGACTCAGAGCCCAAGAATGAAGAAAATACTCAGAATCCCAATCACTTCCTCATTGCATCTTCAGGGAGCCTGATTGCAAAGCAGAAACTCTCCAGATGAGTGAGGAAAGTGGAAGCTAAACCCAGCAGCTTTCTTTGGGGCATGAATGAACTGTTGTAACATTCCCTCCCATCTGGGTTAAGGGAGCTCAGTTTTCTGGCTGCTTTGTGTTTTCTTTTTTGCTTTTAGCTGCAAGTCTCAAACGCCGCACTGGCAGGTGGATAGCCCTGCTGCTTCTTGTGTGTTAGAAACCTGTATACAATTCTCAGACACAGAATGAAAAAGACAGTAAATAGCAAGTTCTAAGGAGAATGTGGAGGAGGCAACCATCGAACACCACTGCTAAGCATGTCACCTGGCATGACCACCTTGAAAACCTGTGTGACCACAGCTGCAAAAACTAAACACACCTCATTCCCCAGCAGTTCCCCTCCCACGTGTACATCCAGCAGAAATACACACACTGGAATGCTCACAGCAACGCTATGCATAAGAACCCAAAGCTGGAGACAACACAAACGTCTATCAACAGTAGAAAGATAAATAAAGATATTCACACAATGGAACAGAGCAATGAGAGTGATGATCTGTAGCTACAAGTGACATCAGAGAGGAATGTCATAAAAATAATATGGAGCTAAAGAGACCAAATAGATGGGGAACAGTGGAAACAGTGTCAGACTTTATTTTGGGGGGTTCCAAAATCACTGCAGATGGTGACTGCAGCCATGAAATTAACAGACGCTTACTCCTTGGAAGGAAAGTTATGACCAATCTAGACAGCATATTCAAAACCAGAGACATTACTTTGCCAACAAACGTCTGTCTAGTCAAGGCTATGGTTTTTCCAGTGGTCATGTATGGATGTGAGAGTTGGACTGTGAAGAAAGCTGAGCACCGAAGAATTGATGCTTTTGAACTGTGGTGTTGGAGAAGACTTGAGAGTCCCTTGGACTAGGACTACAAGGAGCTCCAACCAGTCCATCTTAAAGGAGATCAGTCCTGGGTGTTCATTGGAAGAACTGATGTTGAAGCTGAAACTCCAGTACTTTGGCCATCTCAAGTGAAGAGCTGNTAGGACTACAAGGAGCTCCAACCAGTCCATCTTAAAGGAGATCAGTCCTGGGTGTTCATTGGAAGAACTGATGTTGAAGCTGAAACTCCAGTACTTTGGCCATCTCAAGTGAAGAGCTGACTCATTGGAAAAGACTGATGCTGGGAGGGATTGGGGGCAGGAGGAGAAGGGGACAACAGAGGATTGGATGGCTGGATGACATCACCGACTGGATGGACATGAGTCTGAGTGAACTCTGGGAGTTGGTGATGGACAGGGAGGCCTGATGTGCTGCAATTCATGGGGTCACAAAGAGTTGNCAGTACTTTGGCCACCTCATGCGAAGAGTTGACTCATTGGAAACGACTCTGATGCTGGGAGGGATTGCGGGCAGGAGGAGAAGGGGACGACCGAGGACGAGATGGCTGGATGGCATCACGGACTCGATGGATGTGAGTCTGAGTGAACTCCGAGAGATGGTGATGGACAAGGAGGCCTGGTGTGCTGCGATTCATGGGGTCACAAAAAGTTGGACATGACTGAGCGACTGAACTGAACTGAACTGAATGTAAATGTTTCCATGCTACTCTCTCAATTCATCCTACCCTCTCCTTCCTCTACTGTGCCAGACACATGTATTTCTATTTTGTCTATTTGTCTGATAGATATTGAGTTTCTTGGGTCTAAATCTTCTTTAAGTCACTGGCACTCAGCTTTGTAACCTGAATGTAGAATTTTAATTTTTAAAAGTTGAATCAGTAGATGTTTTTCAAAAGAAAGAAAGAAAGAAAGGAAAGAAAGAAAGTGAAGCTGCTCAGTCATGTCCGACTCTCTGTGACCCCATGGACTGTAGCCTACCAGGCTCCTCTCTCCATGAAATTTTCCAGGCAAGAGTAGGAGTGTATTGCCATTTCCTTCTCCAGGGGATCTTCCTAAACCAGGGATCAAACCTGGGTATCCCACATTGCAGTCAGATGCTTTATCATCTCAGCCACCAGGGAAAACTTAGTCCCAAACAATGATCTTAATCCTAATGATTAGCTAATAGACGCATCTCAGATATGAAGGTGGACAGACAGAGCTAAGCTGCTTAAATTTGTGAACCTCAGTTTTCTTACTTTTGAATCTGGGGGTCCATGTTTTGTCTCTACTATGTATTAATATTGGGCCATATGCTCTTTCTTGAGCATCATAACGGCCTAGGGAGTGGGGTGCTGTTCTCATCCCCATTTTTCTGATGAGAGAACTGAGGCCCAGCGGTGTTAAGTAACTTTCCAAAGTTACCCAACTCATAAATGGAAGAGCTGGAACTTGAACCCAATCCCACAACTCCTTTGCTCATTTTTATTTTCAAGTCTCACAAAGACTCACTGTCCCAATTCTTTAACTTTTTCATCTTGCCTGTGATCTAAGTTCAAGCCCTTCATTATATCTCCCCCTCTCCCAATGATAGCTGTGGTGGGCAGAATGATGCTCCTTCAAAGGTGTGGTCACTGGAGTCCTGGGAACCTGTGAATATGTTGTGTTACAGTCACAGTGTGGATGTGATGAAGTTAAGACTTGAGATGAGTAGATCTTGGATTATCATGATGCGCCTGATGTGCTCACAAGGTCCTTCGAGGTGGAAGAGGGAGGCAGGAGTCAAAGTCAGAGAGAGATTAGAAGATGCTCTGCTGCTGGTTTTGAAGATGGAGGAAGGAGCCCAAACTGAGGAATTCAGGCAGCTTCTAAAAGCTGGAAAAGTCAAGAAAATAGATTTCCCCCTAGAGTCTCCACAAGGACCCTGCTGGCACTTTGATTTTAGCCCAGTGGTAACCACTTTGGATTTCTGACCTCCAGAACTCTAAGATGATTAAATATGTGCTCCTTTAAGCTGTGAAATTGGCAGTGATTTGTTATGGCAGCAGGAGGAAACTAATACTGTCATGTTTCTGCTTTCTTTGCTCTTTTTTCTGTCACATCTCTTTCCTCTGTCCCCCTTCTAAGTGGTATTCCAGGGCTCTTCTTCACCAACTGGGTTATCACTTTCTGGGTGCATGGAAACATTCTCCCTCCTGCTAAAGGCCACACCTTTAGCAGATAATTATCTTCTTGGCTGTTTTCTCTTAAAAGGTGGTGCCAAGAAAAGAGACGAATGGCCCATATGTGGTCTTAGCAGAACAGGGAATAGTAGGTCCTGTACATCATTTAACCCAAACGCTGAGTCTCTCTAGTAGGCTCAGATGGTAAATAATCTACAATGCAGGAGACCTGGTTTGATCCCTGGGTCAGGAAGATCCTCTGGAGAAGGGAACGGTTACTCATTCCAGTGTTCTTGCCTGGAGAATTTCATGGAGAGAGGAACCTGGTGGGCTACTGGAGTTGGACATGACTGAGAGACTTTCACTTTTGAGTCTCTCCAGCACATGCCAATGTCATGCCTAATTTTGGTGCTTCCCTTGTGGCTCAGCTGGTGAAAAATCCACCTGCAATGAGGGGACCTGGGTTCAGTCCCTGGGTTGGGAAGATCCCTCGGAGAAGGGAAAGGCTACTCCTCCAGTGTTCTGGCCTAGAGAATTCCATGGGCTGTATAGTTCATGGATCTGCAAAGAGTCGGACACAACTGAGCAACTTTCACTTTCACATGGCATCACACTGGCTGCTCAGTTAACTGCAATCCCTAAGCTTTTCAGATCATACGAAAGCCAGAGACATTATGAATTGTTTTGTATCTTGTAGAATGTCTGTCATCTCGAGTCATGTAGCTTTTGGCTCAAAGAGGGGAAAAATGTACTGATTTAATCTCTCCAGGGAAAGATTTAAAGACCAGGCTAGTAAGGAAGACAGATGGAGTTCAGAGGAAAATATAACAAATTCTAGAGCTAATCGAATTAAAGGGCTATGAGAACTTTTCATTGGTGCATAAATAAGATATAACAATCAGTGTCAGCTAAGAAACCCTCAGCAAATATCTAATCTCATTATTATTTTTTTCAGCTTTACATAGAAAGATTGTTTTAAACAAATACTGGTATAATACAAAAGAAGCTGAGAGAAGCAGAGAGACACGGGATATCTGCTTACCCACTCTCTGTACGCCCGCCACCCCACCCCACTCTTCAGAGGGCATGAGATCTCCCAACTATTTCAATCTGTGACACCACCAGCTTGAAGAGTAGGGTAGAATGCTTTCAGGGAAAAGGATTTCATCCATGTCTGGCCATTATGGACTCTGAGGATAAATGGAAACTTGAGAATGCAGAGAGGAGAGTTCAGGGCTAGCTTCAGAGAAGAAAGATGCTGAGGTTATTGAGAATTCTGAGATGGAATAGTTCTTTCCTTGAAAATTCAAAATCGCTGTACCCTGAACCATCTGAGTTTCCTAGAATTTTGTGTTTAAATGTTTATGCATTTCCCAGGAAAACATTTTAAACAACACAGCTAAGGTGCTATATCTCCAAAACAGGTTAAGAAGTTGCCTCCCCATCTGTGATTGCCTTGCACAACCTGGCAGAGAGAAGGCAGGTCAGGAACCCCTGTCCTGAAGGAAGTTCTTACAGAACACCTAGGAGATAATGCCCCTAGAAAAAAGAGAAAAGCAGTTGGTGAGATTGTTTCCATTAACTCTAAGGTATCCAAAGTGAAAGTGAAGTCACTCAGTTGTCTCCGACTCTTTGTGACCCAGTGGACTGTAGCCTACCAGGCTCCTCCATCTCTGGGATTCCCCAGGCAAGAATACTGGAGTGGGTTGCCATTTCCTTCTCCAGGGGATCTTCCCAACCCAGAGATCAAACCCGGGTCTCCCGCATTGGAGGCAGAAGCTTTAACCTCTGAGCCACCAGGCTGGATGTATTCAAGAGGATCATAAAAGTCTGTTTTGGATAAATCTCGGGCAGTCCAAAGGTTGTCAAGGGATATAGGAAGAAAATTTTACTTTGCACACTTGAACTTTGCAGTCTATGTGACTTCTTTGAACTTCTAAAGTGGCAGAAGAAGGGCTTCAATGAGTCCTCAGCTTTGGTGATCTTTCCTTAGCCCTCCATTCTGATCGCTACAGGGACGTTATTCTGCCTGTGTGATCTGTGTTGTGTTAACACACGCAGAGAGATTGCCATTTTAATGCCCCCTGGATGTGCTTCATCCTAACTGAGTTAAGATCGAATTGCTTTCTACTTCAGTAAATCCAATCCAGATTTCTAACTGATCATTGGTTAAAGTTTTAATTTAAAATTCTCTTTCTTTTAAAAATTAGCCATTCAAATTGCAAGGTTCGTAAGACAGCTCAGAGCCTGAGACTGTTGGTGTTGGAAGGGGCCTTAGTTATCATCTATTGTAAGGGATGCTTTATGGAGTTGTTTGGGGGACAGAATGAAATGTGAAAGTGTTAAGTTGCTCAGTTGTGTCTGACTTATTGCAACCCCATGGACTCTAGTCCACTAGGCTCCTCTGGCCATGGAATTCTCTAGGAAAGAAAACTGGAGTGGGTTGCCATTTCCTTCTCCAGGGAATCTTCCCAACCCAGGGATCGAACCCAGGTCTCCTGCGCTGCAGGCAGATTTTTTACCATCTGAGCAACCAAGGACGGAATAGTCATTACTTTAACTAGATCTCATGTAATGATGTAAGTGAAAATGCTTTGTAAATTTTAGAAGACTTTACAGATATTAACTATTTTTTTAAACTGAAGTATAGTTGATCAACAACTATTGATTATTAGCATTTGTAAAGATGCTTTTCCATTGTTGCCAGCTTTATTTATTATAACATGCATTTTCATCTTGAATTCCTATTCTTTTTGTGAATAAGAGTAAATAAGAGTAAATAACTTTAAAAATTGCTTTTGAACTGTGGTGTTGGGGAAGACTCTTGAGAGTCCCTTGGACTGCAAGGAGATCCAACCAGTCCATTCTGAAGGAGATCAACCCTGGGATTTCTTTGGAAGGAATGCTAAAGCTTAAAGTCCAGTAGTTTGGTCACCTCAGGCGAAGAGTTGCCTCATTGGAAAAGCCTCTGATGCTGGGAGGGATTGGGGGCAGGAGCAGAAGGGGACGACCGAGGATGAGATGGCTGGATGGCATCACGGACTTGGTGGACATGAGTTTGAGTGAACTCTGAGAGATGGTGATGGACAGGGAGGCCTGGCGTGCTGCAATTCATGGGGTCGCAAAGAGTCGAACACGACTGAGCGACTGAACTGAACTGAACTGAACTTTAAAATTGCTTAATAACATTTTCCCCCTCACACACTCATTCCTATACTTCAGTAATTATGGTGCACAGGCTTAGTTGCTCTGTGGCATGTGGAGTCATCCTGGACCAGGGATTGAACCCATGTCTCCTGCACTGACAGGCAGATTCTTATCCACTACACAGGTGAGCGATGTGTCCCCAGAGGTACAAGAGATGGTTTTCAGAGTCACAGGATGTGACATGGAATGCCATTGGCTCACCTTCTCATGTTCTCTTGCTGCCCAGGAGAAAGTTTCAGTTTGCTGCTAGTGTGTCCTTGGTGTGTGTGTGTGCTCACCTTCTTTAAAACTAATTTCCCTTTGTAATAAAGTCAGAGCTGAGCAGGCTTCTGTTCCTCCTCCTCCTCCAAAAGGCTAGTTTGTTTTCATTGTCCTTATTTATATGTTGTTGTTCAGTTGCCGAAATGTGTCTGACTCTGTGACTGCAGCATGCAGCCCCGTGGACTGCAGCATGCCAGGCTTCCCTGTTTCTCATCATCTCCCGGAGTTTGTCCAAGTTCATGTCCATTGATTCAGTCATGCCATCCAACCTTGTCATCCTCTGTCACTCCCTTTTCCTTCTGACCTCAGTCTTTCCCAGCATCAGAGTCTTTCCCGGTGAGTTGACTCTTTGCATTAGGTGGCCGAATAATTGGAGCTTCAGCTTCAGCAACCACCCTTCCATGAATATTTNCAGACTTCCCTGTTTCTCATCATCTCCCGGAGTTTGTCCAAGTTCATGTCCATTGATTCAGTCATGCCATCCAATCTTCTCATCCTCTGTCACTCCCTTTTCCTTCTGACCTCAGTCTTTCCCAGCATCAGAGTCTTTCCCAGTGAGTTGACTCTTTGCATTAGGTGGCCGAATAATTGGAGCTTCAGCTTCAGCAACCACCCTTCCATGAATATTCAGGGTTGATTTCCTTTAGGATTGACTGGTTTGATCTCCTTGCTCACAGAGATGACATGGAAAGAAACATCACAGTGGGGAGGATGCCTGAGGATTGTCAGGAGGAACAACTGGGTACAGAATCAGGACTGATACTTATGTCCTCAAATGTCTTTATATAGATGCACAAAATAGTGACTGTAAGCAAAATGAAATTGAAATATTTACATTAGGGAAAAAATGTGCAAACTCTTTAGGATTTGGGTTGGAAAGTCTGTGAGAATATCTTTGCAGCTTGCCTCTCTGAGCATTAAAGATTTCTCATCACTAAGATTGTTTCATTGATTAAATGAGGGGGTTGCATGGAGAATGCTTTGATTAGTTGGAGTATGCTATGCATATGTGTGCACACATGCTCAGTTGCTTCAGTCATGTCCTTCTCTTTGTGACCTTATGGCTCAAGGTCAGAGGCTGCCAGGCTCCTCTGTCCAGGGGCTTCTTCAAGAAAGCATGCTACAGTGGGTTATCATGACCTCCTTCAAGGGCTCTTCTCAACCCAGGGATCGAATTGGTATCTCCTGCATCTTCTGCATTGCAGGTGGGTTATTTACCCACTGAGCCACCTGGGATCTCTGAGGTATGCCATACAAATGTCAAAATGATCATTCTTTCATTAGTCGTATTATTACTTTATATTGTCTGCATTATAACATTTACATTCTATTCTGTATCAGTACTTTTCATCATTGTCTAGCCTTAATGCTTTATTTAAAAGGATCTGGTGCTTGCTGATAGTCTTTCTTAAAAGGATCCTAACATTCCTGAGTCCTGTACTGTGATTTATTGCTTGGTTGTCTCAATTTCACCATCCAGAGATTTTCATCAAGAAAATCCATGACTGTTACAGTGCCCAACATTAATGCATATTGAATAATGACTTTTTGTTGTTTTTATAGTGTTTGACAAGTTGGTTGGGTATAAAATTCTTGACTGTCCCCACACCACCCCCCAAACTGTATAGACAATGTCACTTGGCACTGAATGTTACTTTGAAAGCCCTTTATATGCATAACTTGAGTTTTCTCCAGGGTTTACACAGGATTCATACTTTTTCTTTGGAGTTAGGTGATTTTACCACATATGCAGGTGTTGGTCATAATATTTCCTGGATGCTGTGTATACCTTTTATCTACAGATTTAGATTTTTATTCCATAGAGGTTTTCTTCTATTATATCTTTGGTTCCCTCTGTCTTTTTTCTTCTCAAGGGACACCAATCATTCATATATTTGTTGCTCTGTATATATATCATCTTCTCTATAATGATTTTCTCCTTACCTTTTCTCTTGCATTTTGTCATTATTTAAAGCTGGCATTCCAAGTTGTTGACTCTCTTTTCAGCCAAAACTATACTTCTTGCTGCTTCTGAGATTGTATTTGGAGAGACAGCAGTGAGCAGTCTTGAAGCCGAGCCTTCTTTCCCTGACCAGGAATTAGACCTGGGTGTTCTGGATGAGAACCAGGAATCCTAGCTCCTAGTCCATCAAGGGATAGAGGGTAAAAGCAAAGTTGCCCTGACTCTTGCCCTGTTTGAAAGCATGAATATTTCAAGGAGGCAAAAACTGTAGAAACAGGTGCAAATTTTATTATTAGAGGCGTAGCACATCATGTGGGGAAGCACACAGAGAAGCAGTTTATTTAAGACAGAAGCAAGGTAGAAGTACATACCCGGAGAGAAAGGGTGTGTGCATCCCTAATGAGGAGAAGTGCAGTAAAGAAGCAGGTAAATCATTTATATAGGGCAGTTCTCCCAGTCTTTGTTTACCTTTGGCCAATCATCTTGCTTCTTTTCTCATATCTGGTCTGCCCTAGGAACCTAGCCAATATGCATTTACATCTTTTTACCAAAATGGATTCCAGTGCAGAGGCCTGTGGGAGCTTTGACAGCATCAGTTATGGAGTGTCACCCCCTCCTTTTTGACCCCTGAGGAGCATGCTTGTGCATGTGCAGTCAGGGAGATTTCCTTGACCTCAGGAGTGAGTAGATGTGATCATCTTATCTCTTTGCTCCAGCAGAGCTCAGTTCCTGCCGTAAACTTGGTCCTTGGAGTTTCTAGGGAAAGCAAAGCTTCAATTTACTCTGCTTGACAAACTCCAGCTACTCACCCCAAGGGCCCATCTGTTGCAGCAAAGCCAGAAATAAGTGAACGGCCTTTGGCACATACCAGGCAAACATTTCTGAAAGTTAAGCAATCTTGGTTAATCCTTAGCTGTTACTACTAATAAACGCTTGTAGCTAGCCTTGTCCTTCACAAAGTGAAACAAAGCTGACTTCATTTGAGTAGTAGCCTGTACTTGGCATTTCTTCCCCCCTTACACTCTCTTGTAGCATTCTGCATTTCACAAAGGTCATGGGCCAATAACTTCAGGGACATCAGACCAGGTTGCTGAGTTGCCTAATGCTAGCTGTGGCCATTTTGAAACTTTGGAAAAGAAAAAAAGTGTAGGACCTTCATGAAGATAGAAAACCTCTCCCTTTTCCTGATAGGAGCGGGGCACAGTTCTTGAGGCACCAGCCTACTGTGTTTCCCCTTTGCTTGGCAAAAAGAGTAAAGACTACTCTTTTTTCTGTTTCCTTCAAACTCTGTCTCCGTATTTCTATTCGGCATTGGTAGACAGGGAAGCAAGGTTTTAGCAATGTGTCTACCTTCTACCTCAAGATGGCTTCATTTTATAACTGAACTGAAAAGAACACCCAGGCAGGCATCCACTGGCCTAGGGTAAACCCTAGGTATTGTTTTCTAAAAATTGTAATGTTACTACTGTTTCTCAAATTAACAACTGGCCGCCAGCTGCCTTCTCATCTCATGCCTGCCCTCTTCATTCTTCTGAGTGCAGCCGCTCAGGAAAAACACTTCTTTCCTTCTCAAGAACTGAAGAGGAAGGTATTGATTTGGGTGTCTGCTATTAATTTCATCCATATTTCACAGTGTTTGGAGAATATTCCTCAGAGCTTTGAGAAGCAGCATGGCACTGGAGCATTCTGCTTGTGTTTTAATTTCTACTTTGCCAGCCACCAGCTTTGTGAGGCTGGGCAAATTACTTGTTTTCCTCATCTGTGAAAAGAGGTTGGAATTAGGCTGTTAAAAGAATGAAATGAATTAATCTTTGTAAAATGTAGATAAAAATGCCTGGCATAAATAACAAATAGGCACCTTATAAGGGCCTATTAAATGCATATGGCATATGATCGTGCATTGCCAATAAAGTTTTCTCCCCAACTTCTCACAGTTTGTCTATTTCAGTGGACTTCACAGAGGTTCAGTTAACTTGCTTTTATTTCATTATCTTTCTGGATTTGTTTGCTCATAAATGTTTGTTTAAGCATTCATTTAGAATTGTATCTAGTGTATGTATGGCTGACCAACCTATAACTTTTTACTTTTTTGTTTTAAATCTATTTTTAATTGAAGTATAATTGGTTTACAATATTGTGTTCACCCTATAACTCTTAGATTCTACTTGTTTCCTTCTTGGAACCAAAACACTTGCCAATCTTGGTCCATGGTAGGTGCGTGCCTATGTGTTCAGTCGTTCAGTCATGTCCAACTCTTTGTGATACCTTGGACTACAGCATGCCAGGCTCCCCTGTCCTTCACTATCTCTTGGTGTTTGCTCAGATTCATGTCCATTGAGTTGGTGTCACTATCTAACTGTCTCCTCCCCTGCCACCCCCTTTTCCTTTTGCCTTCAATCTTTCCCAGCATCAGGCTCTTTTCCAGTGAGTCGGCTTTTTGCATTAGGTGGCCAAAGTATTGGAGCTTCAGTTTCAGCATCAGTCCTCCCAGTAAGTATTCAGAGTTGATTTGCTTTAGGATTGAATTCCTTTAGTGTGGATAATAGTTTATCTGACCTCATTTGAGGAAATGAACTCATTTGAAGTGGCTGGGTGTTCTCTATCATTTTGCCTCTCTTGAGCTTCAGTTCCTCCTAAATTATGCTACCACCATTCTTTCCAGCCTGAAGGTCACTTTTAGTAGAAATGAGGTTGAAACTTGGAGCTGTGTGATTCTGTCCTGTCTTCTCTTGTCTGTTTCCCTTGTGCTGTAACTAGTGGGCTTGTCCCTGGTAGCATGACTTTCTTATCCTGGTTTGTTTGTTGGCTGGTTGGTTAGTTGATTTGAAGCACACTTCCCCCCATCCCCTGCTTTTAGCATATTTACGGAAGAAATAACTCCTTCTAGCCTTTTAGTCTTTTGACATTTTTCTTATTGCTTCATGACCCCTTTGTACTTTTCATGTTATTTCTCATCTGTTTATTTTTTCCCTTTGAAAATTTCTGCCTCCTGGAAAGCCTCCTTTCAATCTCTGAAGTTCTTGTAGATGATGCATTGGGGTTATTATGCTAGTTAAGTGATTGGGTACTTGTGAAAAGCACATATTCCTAGATTTCCTGCTTTAGGTATTCTAGTTGGTGAGGTCTAGGGACTAGGACTGCCCCTCAAACACTTCCTGCATTTCGCAGGGCTTCTGGGTGACTGCTACTTCTGCTGCTGCTGCTGCGTCGCTTCAGTCATGTCCGACTCTGTGTGACCCCATAGATGGTAGCCCACCAGGCTCCCCCTTCCATGGGATTCTCCAAGCAAGAACACTGGAGTGGACTGATGGAAGTAATCCATGGACCACACTCAACTCTAGCTGCTTTGGAGTAAAAGTATTTGTTCTCTTTCCTCCTTTAAGCCATGAGTGAAGGTGACTCATGAGTGAGATTCTCTGGGGGGCTGACCGCAGGATCAGGCACCTGCTTCTGGCTTGACAACTTTAATCCTGTCCCTTTCATTCCCATTCAAGAAAGATAACAGAATATGAGAGAGAGTAACATGGACTTGAGTATATTCCAACTATAACAAATTAAATAACTCACAGCTTTAGTGCCTCACTCTCCCTACCCATCTCTGAGCCTCCTTTTGGGGCAGTTTCTAACTCCAGCTTGACCTGGGCACCCCTTCGCTTTTGTGTAACTGATACTTTTGGGGTGGCTGTCTGATGACTCCTGGTGTTCCCTGGGGAGGACTTTTCCTTAAGAGCCTCTGCTTGAAGCTGAACTGACTCTGGCATATTTTCAGCTTGGAAACTTTTGTATAAAGGACTTTATAAATCCTTCCAGGTAGCTACATTTGGACATTATCCTGGGTGCTGTTTTTCTTAGAGTTGTTGTTGTGCAGTCACTAAGTCATGTCTGACTCTTTGCAACCCCATGGACTGTAGCATGCCAGTTTTGCCTGTCCTTCATTACCTCTCAGGTGAAGGTGAAGATGAAGGTGAAGTCGCTCAGTTGTGTCCGACTCTTTGCGACCCCCTGGACCGTAACCTACTAGGCTTCTCCATCCATGGGATTCTCCAGGCAAGAATACTGGAGTGGATTGCCATTTCCTTCACTAGGGGATCTTCCTGACCGAGGGATTGAACCTGGGTCNCCGTAACCTACTAGGCTTCTCCATCCATGGGATTCTCCAGGCAAGAATACTGGAGTGGATTGCCATTTCCTTCACTAGGGGATCTTCCCGACCCAGGGATTGAACCTGGGTCTCCCACATTGGAGGCAGACGCTTTAACCTCTGAGCTACCAGGGTTTGCTCAAATTCATGTCTGTTGAGTTGGTGATGCTGTCTAACCCAGGTCACCCTCTGTTGCCCTCTTTTCCTTTTGCCTTCAATCTTTCCCAGCTTCAGGGTCTTTTCCAATGAGTCATCTCTTTGCATCAGGTGGCCAAGTATTGGAGCTTCAGCATCAGTCCTTCCAATGAATAGTCAGGACTGATTTCCTTTAGGATTGACTGGTTTGATCTCCTTGAAGTCCAAGGGACTCCCAGGAGTCTTCTCCAGCACTACAGTTCAAAAACATCAATTCTTTGGCAGTCAGCCTTCATTATGGTCCAACTTAGTGATGTTAGCAATCTCTTTGTTCTGGAATATTTTACATGTAGTCAGTGAGTATCACTAACGCTACTGCTTTGGGAATTGCATCTGAGTCTTAGCAAATGTCATACAGGCCTTATATACTCCTTGAGATCCAATCTCAGCTCTAAGAGATCTGTTTGTACCCCAGACTGTCATTCCAGCGTCAGGGTCTGTTACCTGCAGGACAGGGTTGAGGTTGAGTGGAGGCCAGGCTTCCCAGCCCTGGCTCCAGCATTAAGTAGCGGTGTGACTTTGGACAAATTTTTTTCTCTTCCATAAGCCCCAGTGATCTTATTTTTGAAATGAGATGATAATAATACTGACCTTATTAGGTTTTGGTGAGGACAAAATGACATAAACATGGAGAGGTTAGAATGTGCCTGGCTCTTGGCTCAGTGAATGTTGAAGGAATAAGTGCACATATAATGATGTCAAGTTCATCAAGCTTTTTTTTTTTTGTAAAAAGTCTAAGTTTATTAATCCTCTCATGAAAAATCTGCACAATCACCACAGATACAGTCACTGTGGAATCTTTGCTCCTTCTTTTTGCAGCACCGACAGTGACCTTTGCCCTCCCCCTGACTTTCTTCATTCTGTTCTTGCATCCCCTTCACTGGTTCCTTGAGGTGTTTTTCTTTTCACACAGTTCATGTCTCGCAAGCCTGTGTTTGGGCTGATTTTTCTTTGCGGGATCATAAAGGAATCGTAAATCACGCCAAAGCCAGTTGCCTTGCCCCCACCAAAATGGATTCTGAATCCAAATACAAAGATACAGCTGGTGTTATCTTGTACAATTTGCTAGTTTTTCCCAAATTTCTGTCTTAGGGACTGTTGCCTTCCCAGGGTGAAGGACACTGATGACTATTTGTGTCTGCTGAAGTAGTTCATTGGTCGCAAACTTCCTGGTCCAGGTAGTTACTGTGTCGTTCATGATGGCTGCTGACCTTCAAGCAACCAGGGTGGGAAAATCAAGCTGGTTTTTGGTGTTATTTTCATGTTTTGCATTCTGGATTGTTTTCGAGATCACATCTGGTGGGTGTACCATAACGCTTGATGATATGGAGGGGAAGGTGGTAGTGGGGATGCAGTATCATGGGAAGTAACCAGACTGTTGCAATAACAGTGTTTGATTCATAAGCTACTGGGATAAAACTGGGCTATCAATCTTAGAAAATAGCATTAGGAAAACTTTTCATTTCTATAACACTTTATAGCTTAAATGTGTTTTCTCATGTCCTGTTTCATTTAAAGGTCTCCCAGGTGGCACTAGTGGTAAAGAAGCCACCTGCCAGTGCAGAAGATAAAAGAGGCTTGGGTTTGATCCCTTGAGGCAGGGGAGGGAAGATCCAAGATCCCCTGGAGTAGGAAATGGCAACCCACTCCAGTATTCTTGCTTGGAGAATCCCATGGATAGAGGAGCCTGGTGGGCTGTCATTTAAACATAAACTTAAGTGCATGGGAAAATGGTTTTTCTTTATGTTCCATCATCAGGCTAGCTCTGACCCAGGTATGCAATTTCAGACCTGGGACACTGTCAGAACCACTCTTTGTGGCTTATTGGAGACCTTGGATGCATAAAGCACCCAGTGCTATGCTGAGCACAGAAGGATGTTATGAAAAAAATAGCTTTTATACTTTTGTGGCCACGTGTATGTGGTTCTGCTTAAGGATATATTTAAACAAACTTACAGCCCATATAAGGAATATCAATAACCTCAGATATGCAGATGACACCACTCTTATGGCAGAAAGTGAAGAAGAACTAAAGAGCTTCTTTTTAAAAATTTTTATTTTTTAATATAAATCTATTTATTTTAATTGGAGGTTAATTACTTTACAATATTGTATTGGTTTTGCCATACATCAACATGGAGGGGGGTTCAGGATGGGAAACACGTGTATAAAGAGCCTCTTGGTGAAAGAGCAGAGTGAAAAAGTTGTCTTAAAGCTCAACATTCAGAAAACTAAGATCATGGCATCCAGTCCCATCACTTGTTGGCAAATAGATGGGGAAACAGTGGAAACAGTGGCTGACTTTACTTTCTGGGCTCCAAAATCACTGCAGATGGTGATTACAGCCATGAAATTAAAAGACGATTACAAATTGGCAGGAAAGTTATGACCAACCTAGACAGCATATTAAAAAGCAAAGACATTACTTTGCCAACAAAGGTCCATCTAGTCAAGGCTATGGTTTTCCCAGCAGTCATGTATGGATGTGAGAGTTGGACTATAAAGAAAGCTGAGTGCTGAAGAATTGATGCTTTTGAACTGTGTTGTTGGAGAAGACTCTTGAGAGTCCCTTGGACTGCAAGGAGATCCAACCAGTACATCCTAAAGGAGATCAGTCTAGGTGTTCACTGGAAGGACAGATGTTGAAGCTGAAACTCCAATATTTTGGCCACCTGATGTGAAGAGCTGACTCATTTGAAAAGAGCCTGATGCTGGGAAAGATCAAAGGCACGATGAGAAGGGGACGACAGAGGATGAGATGGTTAAATGGCATCACCGACTCAATGGACATGAGTCTGAGTAAACTCAAGGAGTTAGTGATGGACAAGGAGGCCTGGCGTGTTGCGGTTCATGGGGTCACAAAGAGTCAGACATGACTGAGCGACTGAACTGAACTGAACAGCCAATATAAGGCTTCCCCAATGGCTCAGTGGTATAGAATCTGCCTGTAATGCAGGAGATGCTGGTTAGATCCCTAGGTTGAGAAGATCCCCTGGAGGAGGGCATGGACACCCACTCCAGTATTCTTTTGTAAATTTAATTATTTTTTTACTTTACAATATTGTATTGGTTTTGCCATACTTTAACATGAATCTGCCACGGGTGTACACGTGTTTCCAACCCTGAACCCCGCACCCACCTCCCTCCTAATACCATCCGTCTGGGTCATCCCAGTGCACCAGCCCCAAGCATCCTGTATCCTGTATCGAACATAGACTGGCGATTCATTTCTTACATGATAGTATACATGTTNATAATCATATGGCTTTTATTTTTCAATTTGTTAACGTGGTATATTACATTGATTGATTTGTGGATATTGAAGGATCCTTGCATCCCTGGGATAAAGCCCACTTGGTCATGGTGTATGATCTTTTTAATGTGTTATTGGATTCTGATTGCTAGAATTTTGTTAAGGATTTTTGCATCTATCAGTGATATTGGCCTATAGTTTTCTTTTTTTGTGGCGTCTTTGTCAGGTGTTGGTTTTAGGGTGACGGTGGCCTCATAGAATGCGTTTGGAAGTTTACCTTCCTCTGCAATTTTCTGGGAGAGTTTGAGTAGGATAGATGTTAGCTCTTCTCGAAATTTTTGGTAGAATTCAGCTGTGAAGCCGCTTGGACCTGGGCTTTTGTTTGCTGGAAGATTTCTGATTACAGTTTCACTTTCTGTGCTTGTGATGGGTCTGTTTAAGATTTTCTATTTCTCCCTGGTTCAGTTTTGGAAAGTTGTACTTTTCTGAGAATTTGTTCATTTCTTCCACGTTGTCTATTTTATTGGCATATAATTGCTGATAGGAGTCTCTTATGATCCTTTGTATTTCTGTGTTGTCTGTTGTGATCTTTCCATTTTAATTTCTAATTTGATTTTTCTCCCTTTGTTTCTTGATGAGTCTGGCTAATGGTTTGTCAATTTTATTTATCCTCTCAAAGAACCAGCTTTTGGCTTTGTTGATTTTTGCTATGGTCTCTTTTGTTTTGTTTTGTTTTTGCATTTATTTCTGCCCTAATTTTTAAGATTTCTTTCCTTCTACTAACCCTGTGGTTCTCCATTTCTTCCTTTTCTAGTTACTTTAGGTGCAGAGTTAGGTTATTTATTTGACTTTTTTCTTGTTTCTTGAGGTATGCCTGTATTGCCATGAACTTTCCCCTTAGCACAGCTTTTACAATGTCCCACAGATTTTGGGTTGTTGTGTTTTCATTTTCATTCTGATTTTTAGTTCTTTTTGATTTCTTCTGTGATTTGTTGGTTATTGAGAAGCGTGTTGTTCAGCCTCCATATGTTGGAATTTTTAATAGTTTTTCTCCTGTAATTGAGATCTAATCTTACTGCATTATGGTCAGAAAAGATACTTGGAATGATTTCAATTTTTTTGAATTTATCAAGGCTAGATTTA
>SJYW01043105.1:146279-187769 GCA_006410735.1 Raphicerus campestris | reverse complement strand
TCTCTGATATTCTCAGGGTTTGGGCTTAAGCCTCCTGCTTCTGCTTTTCAGTCTTATTTTTACAGTAGTCTCAAGACTTCTCCATCTATACAGCACCAATGATAAAACATCTAGGTTAAAGATGAAAAGTTTCTCCACAGTGAGGGACACCCAGAGAGGTTCACAGAGTTACATGGAGAAGAGAAGAGGGAGGAGAGAGTTAGAGGTGACCCGAATGAGATGAGGTGGAATCAAAAGAGGAGAGAGCAGCTAGCCAGTAATAATTTCCTTATGTGCGCTGCACAGTCTGGACGCTCAGAGATGTTCACAAAGTTATACAGAGAAGAGAAGAGGGAGGAAGGAGAAAGAGGTGGCCAGGAGGATGAAAGGGGGAAATGAAAAGAAGAGAGACAGATCCAGCCAGTAATCAGTTCCCTAAGTGTTCTCCACCATCTGAAACACACAGAGATTCACAGAGTTGGGTAGAGAAGAGAAGGGGGAGGGAGGAGACAGAGGCAACCTGGTGGAGAAAAAGGAGAGTCCAAAGGAGGAGTGAGCAGTCAAGCCAGTAATCTCGCTCCTAAGTAAAAATGGGTACTGAAGATTGGGTTTTTACAGGTACAAAATTGATAACAAATACCAAAAAGCAAAGATTAAAAATCTAGAGTAGAGGTTGGATTTTCAAAAACACAATATTAAAGAAAAGAAGAAGAAAAAAAAAAACAAAATCCCCAAAAATATTTTAAAAAGAAAATATATATATGAAGTTTGCTTTAAAAATAGTGTCCGTTTTTTTGAAAAATAATAGTAGGTTATAAAAATGAAAATTAAAAGAGTAATAGAGGACTTTAAAATTTAAAAAAGTTAAAAAAAAGAAGAAGAAAAAAGAAAAAAAAAGAATGATAGTAAAAATAGTAAAGATATATCTAGGACTTTTTCTGGTGTTGTTGTGGGCAGTGTGGGGTCAGTTCATTTTCAGATAGTTCCTTGGTCCAGCTTATATTTCTCAAAATCTATAGGCCCCTTCCTATGTAGTCAGTACTAATGACAGGGTTTTAATCTATTGCACCTGTCACTTCGAAGGCAGTTCCCTCTGTTTTAGTTTGTTCTGTTTGCTGGTCTCTTCAGTGTCTGATTTCCACCCTGACACGAGGGGGTTGGTGATGGACACTTTTTTTAGGCTCACTTGCTCAGTCGTGCTGTTGGGAGGGAGGGACGCTGCAAAGAAATAACACTGGCATTTGCCTGCAGTGCCTCAGCCACCCTGAGCCTGCCCCTGCTCACGGCGCACACAGCTCAGGCTCTAGGTTGCTCTGCTGGGAACCGTCTGAGGCCAGCCCTGGGCTGCATGCACCTCCCAGATCTAAGCCGCTCAGGCTCAGGCACTCAGGTAGTCCTCAGAGGCGCAGACTCGGTTTGTGCGTTTTGTGCCCTTCCCAGGTCCGAGTAGCTCAGGTGTTTGGCGAGCGTGGTCGCTGCGACTTATCGCCTCTCCTGTCCCTGCTGCTCAGTTTTCTGCGTGTACAACTGGTGCACCTTCTCAGGTGGATGATGACTATCTAGAACCCCAAGAAGTGTTAGTTAGCAAAGAAGCCTGCTTGCAGTTTGGAAATTAATGTCTCTCTGGGGCTGCGATTGCCCCCTTCCGGCCCTTCTGGCTCTGGCTGCCTGTCACCAGAGGGGCATGGTCTGCAGCTGGCTAATTCTGTTCCATCCTTTGTTCTGTGCCAGGTCTTGGTGGTGTCTTGTGTTAGAGCTTTTTGCGTGGTAGCTATCCCACTGTCTGGTTTGCTAGCCCAAGTTATTTCGCTCTGATTACACTCGGGACATTTGGGCCCGATCCTTACTCTAAGTACTGCAGCCCACACCTCCCTGCCCAGCCCCCGCTTGCTAGTGGCGGATGCAGGCGTCTGTGCTGCTTCTCCACTGGGGCAGTTACCATTACTGGGCTCATAATATGTGGGTTTAACTATTTATTTATTTTTCCTCCCTGTTATGTTGCCCTCTGTGCTTCCAAGGCTCACCACAGACTCAGCAGTGAGAGTGTTTCCTGGTGTTTGGAAACTTCTCTCTTTTTAAGACTCCCTTCCTGGGATGGAGCTCCGTCCCTACCTCTTTTGTCTCTTTTTTTTGTCTTTTATATTTTTCCCTACCTCTTTTTGAAATGGGCTGCTTTTCTGGCTGCCTGATGTCCTCTGCCGTCATTCAGAAGTTGTTTTGTGGCATTTACTCAGCATTTAAATGTTCTTTTGATGAATTTGTGGGGGAGAAAGTGGTCTCCCCATCCTATTCCTCCGCCATCTTAGGACCGCCCCCTCTCACTCCAGTATTCTTGCCTGGAAAATCCCATGCACAGAAGTAGTCTGGTGGGCTACCATCCATAGGATCTCAAAGAGTAGCACACTACTGAAGCGACTGAGCATGCACGCATAGCCAATGTGATGACAAAGCCTGACAAAAATAACCTTGAAATTCACCTCCTACACAGAGTGAGGGTTTGTGTGATGTTTCTGATGACCCTTTGTTTCCACCCTACCCCCATCCAGACTCGCCCCTGATTTTGATCCTGTTTGGCCCTCTCCCAGGATTAGTTGTATAATTGAAAATGTGCCCGCAAACATAATCTCTGGATTGGTGGATTTAAACCAAAGCTGATTAGAGAGTTCCAATTGTAAGTGTATGCAAAGAACATCTCTCTTTGAAATATGTTATTGATAATGAAAAGCGGAGACCCTCAATGCTCTGCACTCAGCTCGTGTGGCCTTTGTATGGTTTCACACACATCCTCTGTGTGTCCTGCTCTCGAGCTAGGCTCTTCCTAATGGCACAGTGTGACACTGTGTTGGTGTTTTGAAAAAAACAAAAAACCAGCACATCTGTTTTTCCTTGGGTCCTGGGGTTCCTCTCCCTGCCTGTGCCCCCAACCCTACCCTAGCACACTTCTCAGTGTTTCCTTGCTCTGGGGCCTCTCTAGTTGAGTGTGTACATTCTGAGATAGGAATCTAGGTGTGAAGGAAGATTTCATGTGAAAACAGTTGCACGTTGATATTTGACTCCAAGAAAATGGCTTGTTTTATAATTATATATGTGTGTGTATGTGTGTGCATGCATGCGTGCTCAGTCACTTTAGTCCTGTCTGACTCTTTGTGACCCTATGGACATTGTAGCCAGCCAGGCTCCTCTGTCCATGGGATCTCCAGGCACAAATACTGGAGTGGGTTGCCATGCCCTTCTCCAGAGGATCTTCCCTATATACGTCTATATATTTCTATAAACTTTTCCTTCATACACATGTTTACTGTCAAAGTTTCCTTAGCTAACAGGTCCCTTGGGGTGGCTGAGCATTCCTAGAAGTGCCTGTGTGGCATTGCCTGCATCCTTATGGATACTGCCATGATGCGGAATGTTAGAGGGCCATGTGCACCATTGTGGTGCACCCTTCAGAGGCTTTCTGGTGGAGGGTTTACCATGTCCTTGTCTTGTCTTCCAACCTTGTCTTCTTTGTTCCATTGCAGCCCTGGGTGACATCTTTTCCCCATAAGCTGGATTTCCCTTGTCCTGGTGTTACTGAACCAAACTTGGGTTTACTCACCGACACTCCATAAAGCCGATCTGCTGACACTGGGTTGTAGTGAAGGAAAGTACAGTGTTTATTGTAAGGCACCAATACAAGGAGGATGGGTGGCTTGTGTTCAAAAATCCTGAACTCTCCAAAGCATTTTTAAAGGCCAGGTGAGAGAGGGGTGTTTCAGGGTATGTGATCAGCTCCTGTTCAATTATCTGATTGGTTGGTGGTGGTCAGTCATTTGGTGCCAGAAGGTCTGGGGGCTATGTGCTCATGATCTGCTGCTGCTGCTAAGTCACTTCAGTCGTGTCCGACTCTGTGCGACCCCATAGACGGCAGCCCACCAGGCTCCCCTGTCCCTGGGATTCTCCAGGCAAGAACACTGGAGTGGGTTGCCATTTCCCTTCTCCAATGCATGAAAGTGAAAAGTGAAAGGGAAGTCACTCAGTCGTGTCCTACTCTTTGCAACCCCATGGACCGCCGCCTACCAGGCTCCTCTGTCCATGGAATTTTCCAGGCAAGAGTACTGGAGTGGGGTGCCATTGCCTTCTCCGGTGCTCAGATCATCAAGTAGCAATTTCTTCCATTTGGAGGTGGCTTTAGTATCTAAAAAACTCAGAAAATATGCACGAGATACTGTTATCTGGGTATTGCAAAGAAAAACTATAGCAGAGGATAAACAGTACAGGGCGGGAGGGGGTCTGTCCCTGGGAGGGCTCCATAGGGTGCTTCTTGGTTACACTGGTAGTTGTGAGCATATGGCAGGTATATTATAGTCCTCTCCTTTCCCCTCCCATTATTTAGTTGAATTATTTTTCTTTCTCATAGCATAGAGCAGTTATATGAGTCTCCTCCGTTTTGAAACCTCTTATCCATCATGCTGGAGAGGATAGGGCAAAGGAAATAGTCCTGCATCAGGGAGGTGGGACCCTCCTGCTAGCCAGCCGCCCATCCAAGACTTGGGGCCCTTTTGCCTGGACCTGTCACACACCACCTATGAACCCACTTGCCTCTCCTACTGGTCCTACTTCCAGGCTCTACTTGTAAACAGGAAAACTGGGGGAGTCTTTTTCAGATCTTTTGGATGAAATCCAGAGATACATGTCTACCACCTTTCCCCTGACTTACTGTACTTGACTTGTTGTTCTTGTTCAGTCACTCACTCGTGTCTGACTCTTTGCAACCTCATGGACTGCAGCACGCCAGGCTTCCCACTCCTTCATCATCTTCTGGAGTTTGCTCAAACTCATGTCCATTGAGTCGGTGGTGCCATCCAACCATCTCATCCTCTGTCGTCCCCTTCTCTCCTGCCTTCAGTCTTTCCCAGCATCAGGGTCTTTTCCAGTGAGTCAGTTCTTCGCAACAGGTGGCCAGAGTATTGGAGCTTCAGCTTCAGCATCAGTCCTTCCAATGAATATTCAGGACTGATTTCCTTTAGGGTTGACTGGTTGGATCTTGATTAAGTCCAAGGGACTCTCAAGAGTCTTCTCCAACACCACAGTTCAAAAGCATCAGTTCTTCACTGCTCAGCTTTCTTTATGGTCCAACTCTCACATCCACACATGACTATTGGGAAAAACATAACTTTGACTATAGGGACACTCCATTTAAAGTTATTATAAATGATTGGTTGTATTCCCTGTGTTGTCTGTATCTTTGTAGCTTATTTATTTTATACATAGTAGTTTATACCTCTTAATCCTTTACCCCTATCTTGCCTCTACCTCTTCCTTCTCCCTACTGGTAACCACTAGTATGGACCCTCCATGTCCAAATAGTATTATAATTGTTGTAAATGGCATTATTTCATTCTTTTCTTTAATAGCTGAATAGGATTCTGTTGTATATACCACTTCTTCTTTATTCATTAGCCTGTTGATGGACACTTAGGTTGCTTTCACATCTTGGAAATTTGTAAACAATGCTATGAGCATTGGGGTGCTTTATGTTTTTAATTAGTGCCTTTGTTTTTTTAGATAGATATCCACTAGGGGAATTGCTGGGTCATATGCAAATTTGGAAAACTCAGCAGTGGCCACAGGACTGGAAAAGGCTCGTTTTCATTCCAATCCCAAAGAAAGCAATGCCAAAGAATGCTCAAACTACCGCACAATTGCCCTCATCTCACATGCTAGTAAAGTAATGCTCAAAATTCTCCAAGCCAGGCTTCAGCAATACGTAAATTGTGAACTTCCAGATGTTCAAGCTGGTTTTAGAAAAGGCAGAGGAACCAGAGATCAAATTGCTAACATCCGCTGGATCATCAAAAAAGCAAGAGAGTTCCAGAAAAACATCTATTTCTGCTTTCTTGACTATGCCAAAGCCTTTGACTGTGTGGATCACAAGAAACTGGAAAATTCTGAAAGAGACCACCTGACCTGCCTCTTGAGAAAACTATATGCAGGTCAGGAAGCAACAGTTAGAACTGGACATGGAACAACAGACTGGTTCCAAATAGGAAAAGGAGGACGTCAAGGCTGTATGCTGTCACCCTACTTATATAACTTATATGCAGAGTACATAATGAGAAACGCTGGACTGGAAGAAACACAAGCTGGAATCAAGATTGCCAGGAGAAATATCAATAACCTCAGATATGCAGATGACACCACCCTTATGGCAGAAAGTGAAGAGGAACTAAAAAGCCTCTTGATGAAAGTGAAAGAGGAGAGTGAAAAAGTTGGCTTAAAGCTCAACATTCAGAAAAAGAAGATCATGGCATCTGGTCCCATCACTTCATGGGAAATAGATGGGGAAACAGTGGAAACAGTGTCAAACTTTATTGTTTTGGGCTCCAAAATCACTGCAGATGGTGACTACAGCCATGAAATTAGAAGATGCTTATTCCTTGGAAGAAAAGTTATGGCCAACCTAGACAGCATATTAAAAAGCAGAGACATTACTTTGCCAACAAAGGTCCGGCTAGTCAAAGCTATGGTTTTTCCAGTGGTCATTGTATGGATATGAGAATTGGACTGTGAAGAAGGCTGAGTGCTCAAGAATTGATGGTTTTGAACTGTGGTGTTGGAGAAGACTCATGAGAGTGCCTTGGACTGCAAGGAGATCCAGCTGGTCCATTCTAAAGGAGATCAGTCCTGGGTGTTCTATGAAAGGAATGATGCTAAAGCTGAAACTCCAGTACTTTGGCCATCTCATGCAAAGGAAAAGACTGATGCTGGGAGGGACTGGGGGCAGGAGAAAAAGGGGACGACAGAGGATAAGATGGCTGGATGGCATCACTGACTCAATGGCCGTGAGTTTGAGTGAACTCTGGGAGTTGGTGATGGACAGGGAGGCCTGGTGTGCTGCGATTCATGGGGTCAGAAAGAGTCGGACACGACTGAGTGACTGAACTGAATGGAAGTTCCATTTTTAGTTTTTTGAGGATTCTCTAAACTGTTTTTCATAGTGGCTGCAGCAATTTACATTGCCACCAACAGTGTTTGAGAGTTCCTTTTCCCACACATCCTCACCAAATTTGTTATTTGTGTTCATTTTGATGATAGCCATTCTAATAGGTGTAAGGTGATACCTCATTGTGGTTTTAATTAGCATTTCTCTGATGATTAACAATGCTAAGCATCTTTCCATGTGCCTGTTGACTATCTGTATGTCTTCTTTGGAAAAAAATGTCTGTTCAGACCTTATGCCCATTTATTTATATATATGTATTTTTTATGTTGAGTTACATGAGCTATTTATATATTTTGGATATTAACTTCTTACCAGTCATATCATTTGCAAATATCTTCTCCCATCCAGTAGTTGTCTTTTCATATCATTGATGATTTCCTTTGCTGTGCAGAAGCTTTTAAGTTTAATTAGGTCCCTTTTGTTTAGTTTTGCTTTTATTTCCTTTGCTTTAGGTGGCAGATCCCCCAAAATATTTCTATGGGTTATGTCAGAGAGAGTTCTGCCTTTGCTTTCTTCTAGGAGTTTCATGGTTTTGGTCTTACATGTAGGTCTTTCATCTATTTTATTTTTGTATATGGTGTTAGAGAGAGTTCTCATTTCATTCTTTAACATAAAATCTGTTAATTTCAAATTCTTTCTCATAACCCTGCATTTGTACTCTCCTCCCATCACAATTACTGTTTTTAATATGATGACTTACATTAAATGGTTTTTTGTATCCCCTAACTGCTTACTGTGAGTATGGATGATTTTACTATTTTTGTCTTTTAACCTTCCTACTAGCTTTGTGTATGGATAGTTTTGTACCTTTACTATATGTTTGCCTTTACTGATGAGCCTTCTCTTTTGTAATGTTCATGCTTCTAGTTTTAGCATTTTCTTTTTAACTTTAAAGAGGTTCCTTTAGCATTTTTTTGTGAAGCTGGTTTGGTGGTGCTGAACTCTTTTAACTTTTGTTCGTCTGTAAAGATTTTGATTTCTCCATCAAATCTGAATTGGAACCTTGTGGACAGAGTATTCTTGGTTGTAGATTTTCCCCTCTTATTACTTTAAATATATCATGCCATTCCCTTTTGATCTGTAGAGATTCTGCTGAAAAATAAGCTAATAGCTTTATGAGAGTTTCCTTGTATATTATTTGTTGCTTTTCCATTGCAGCTTTTTATTTATTTATTTTTTAATACTGTATTCTACGTTACAATACTGTATTGGTTTTGCCATACATTGACATGAATCAGCCACAGGTGTACATGATCTCCCAATGCCGAAGCCCCCTCCCACCTCCTACCCCGTATCATCTCTCTGGATCATCCCGTGCACCAGCTCCAAGCATCCTGTATCCTGTATTGAACATAGACTGGCACTTCGTTTCTTATACGATAGTATACATGTTTCAATCCATTGCAGCTTTTTAATATCCTCTAATTTTTGCCATTTAAGTTACAGTGTGTTTTGGTATGTTTTTCTTTGACCTCATCCTGAATAGAAGTCTCTGTGCTTTCTGGACTTGGGTGACTTTTTCCTTTCCCATGTTAGGGAGTATTTCAGCTATAACGTCTTCAAATATTTTCTCAGATCCTCTCTCTCTTTCCTCCTTCCAAGACTTCTATAATGTGAATGTTGGTGTGCTTGATGTTGTCCCAGAGGTCTCTTAAACTGTCCCCATTTCCTTTCTTTCTTTTTTCTGTTCAGCTTCAGTAGTTTCCACCACTCTTGTCTTCCAGAGCACTCATCCATTTTCCTGTATCTTTTAGGATGCTGTTGATTCTTTCTTGTTTACTTTTCATTTCTCTTATTGTATTCTTCATCTCTATTTGGTTGTTCTTTGTACTTTCTGACTCTGTTAAAAACTTCTAACTTCTTGTTCTATGTATCCATTCTTCTCCCAAGTTCTTTGATCATCATTATGATTGTTCTTGGAAGAGGCATGGCAACCCACTCCAGTACTGTTGCCTGGAAGGTATGGACAGAGGCGCCTGGAAGGCCTCAGTCCATAGGGTTGCACAGAGTTGCACACGAGTGAAGTGACTTGGCATGCACTCAGGATCATTACCTTGAACCCTTTACTTGGTAGACTGCCTATCTCCACTTCATTTCATTCTTCTTCTGGGCTTCTCTCCTTCATGGAACGTGTTCCTCTTTCACCTTTTCCCCTAGCTTGCTGTTTTTATTTTTATGTATCTGGTGGTTGTGTTTCCCAACCTTGGAGAAGTGGCCTGCTGTAGGAGACGTTCTGTGTCCCAGCACTGGATTGCCCTCTTGCTACCCAAGCAGTATGCTCTAGGGGTTCCTTCTATGAGGGCAGCTTGGGTCCTTCTGTTGTGGGGGGCTGACTATGTGGGTAGTCTGGTAGGCTTGGTTGGCTCCCAGTTTGATTGGTTGCCAGGATCTGCCTTGTATGAAGGCTGCAGGCCACTTGTTGGCAGGGGCCAACATGGGGTGACTGACTGCCAAACCCAGGAGGGCCCCAGGGCCACTGCTGGCTCACTGATGTGTGGAGTCATGATCTAAGAGACTCTTGGGCAATTACCACTTTGTTGGTGGGTGAAGCCAGGTCCTGGGATTAGTGCTGGGTCTACTGGTGGGCAGAGCTTGTCTTGAGTCTGGTTGTAGAGCCCAGGACTTGCTGAAGTGGTGTTGGATTGTTGGTGTGTGTGGGTCAGTTACTAGACATAGTTGGGTACAGGATTTGGGGTGTCTTGCTAGTGGGTGGGGCCAGAGTCCAGTCTGTCCCACTGGGCAAGTTGGTTCCACAGGCCCTGAGACTGTGGTTTTCTTGTGTCTAGTGTCTGTCCCCTGGTGGGTTAGGCTGGTCTGGAGGCTAGAGCAGGCTCCTTGGAGGGCTAGCCTGGGGCCCAGGGGCTGGTGCCTGCCCANTGTTTTGGGCTCCAAAATCACTGCAGATGGTGACTACAGCCATGAAATTAGAAGATGCTTATTCCTTGGAAGAAAAGTTATGGCCAACCTAGACAGCATATTAAAAAGCAGAGACATTACTTTGCCAACAAAGGTCCGGCTAGTCAAAGCTATGGTTTTTCCAGTGGTCATTGTATGGATATGAGAATTGGACTGTGAAGAAGGCTGAGTGCTCAAGAATTGATGGTTTTGAACTGTGGTGTTGGAGAAGACTCATGAGAGTGCCTTGGACTGCAAGGAGATCCAGCTGGTCCATTCTAAAGGAGATCAGTCCTGGGTGTTCTATGAAAGGAATGATGCTAAAGCTGAAACTCCAGTACTTTGGCCATCTCATGCAAAGGAAAAGACTGATGCTGGGAGGGACTGGGGGCAGGAGAAAAAGGGGACGACAGAGGATAAGATGGCTGGATGGCATCACTGACTCAATGGCCGTGAGTTTGAGTGAACTCTGGGAGTTGGTGATGGACAGGGAGGCCTGGTGTGCTGCGATTCATGGGGTCAGAAAGAGTCGGACACGACTGAGTGACTGAACTGAATGGAAGTTCCATTTTTAGTTTTTTGAGGATTCTCTAAACTGTTTTTCATAGTGGCTGCAGCAATTTACATTGCCACCAACAGTGTTTGAGAGTTCCTTTTCCCACACATCCTCACCAAATTTGTTATTTGTGTTCATTTTGATGATAGCCATTCTAATAGGTGTAAGGTGATACCTCATTGTGGTTTTAATTAGCATTTCTCTGATGATTAACAATGCTAAGCATCTTTCCATGTGCCTGTTGACTATCTGTATGTCTTCTTTGGAAAAAAATGTCTGTTCAGACCTTATGCCCATTTATTTATATATATGTATTTTTTATGTTGAGTTACATGAGCTATTTATATATTTTGGATATTAACTTCTTACCAGTCATATCATTTGCAAATATCTTCTCCCATCCAGTAGTTGTCTTTTCATATCATTGATGATTTCCTTTGCTGTGCAGAAGCTTTTAAGTTTAATTAGGTCCCTTTTGTTTAGTTTTGCTTTTATTTCCTTTGCTTTAGGTGGCAGATCCCCCAAAATATTTCTATGGGTTATGTCAGAGAGAGTTCTGCCTTTGCTTTCTTCTAGGAGTTTCATGGTTTTGGTCTTACATGTAGGTCTTTCATCTATTTTATTTTTGTATATGGTGTTAGAGAGAGTTCTCATTTCATTCTTTAACATAAAATCTGTTAATTTCAAATTCTTTCTCATAACCCTGCATTTGTACTCTCCTCCCATCACAATTACTGTTTTTAATATCATGATTTACATTAAATGGTTTTTTGTATCCCCTAACTGCTTACTGTGAGTATGGATGATTTTACTATTTTTGTCTTTTAACCTTCCTACTAGCTTTGTGTATGGATAGTTTTGTACCTTTACTATATGTTTGCCTTTACTGATGAGCCTTCTCTTTTGTAATGTTCATGTTTCTAGTTTTAGCATTTTCTTTTTAACTTTAAAGAGGTTCCTTTAGCATTTTTTTGTGAAGCTGGTTTGGTGGTGCTGAACTCTTTTAACTTTTGTTCGTCTGTAAAGATTTTGATTTCTCCATCAAATCTGAATTGGAACCTTGTGGACAGAGTATTCTTGGTTGTAGATTTTCCCCTCTTATTACTTTAAATATATCATGCCATTCCCTTTTGATCTGTAGAGATTCTGCTGAAAAATAAGCTAATAGCTTTATGAGAGTTTCCTTGTATATTATTTGTTGCTTTTCCATTGCAGCTTTTTATTTATTTATTTTTTAATACTGTATTCTACGTTACAATACTGTATTGGTTTTGCCATACATTGACATGAATCAGCCACAGGTGTACATGATCTCCCAATGCCGAAGCCCCCTCCCACCTCCTACCCCGTATCATCTCTCTGGATCATCCCGTGCACCAGCTCCAAGCATCCTGTATCCTGTATTGAACATAGACTGGCACTTCGTTTCTTATATGATAGTATACATGTTTCAATCCATTGCAGCTTTTTAATATTCTCTCTTTAATTTTTGCCATTTAAGTTACAGTATGTTTTGGTATGTTTTTCTTTGACCTCATCCTGAATAGAAGTCTCTGTGCTTTCTGGACTTGGGTGACTTTTTCCTTTCCCATGTTAGGGAGTATTTCAGCTATAACGTCTTCAAATATTTTCTCAGATCCTCTCTCTCTTTCCTCCTTCCAAGACTTCTATAATGTGAATGTTGGTGTGCTTGATGTTGTCCCAGAGGTCTCTTAAACTGTCCGCATTTCCTTTCTTTCTTTTTTCTGTTCAGCTTCAGTAGTTTCCACCACTCTTGTCTTCCAGAGCACTCATCCATTTTCCTGTATCTTTTAGGATGCTGTTGATTCTTTCTTGTTTACTTTTCATTTCTCTTATTGTATTCTTCATCTCTATTTGGTTGTTCTTTGTACTTTCTGACTCTGTTAAAAACTTCTAACTTCTTGTTCTATGTATCCATTCTTCTCCCAAGTTCTTTGATCATCATTATGATTGTTCTTGGAAGAGGCATGGCAACCCACTCCAGTACTGTTGCCTGGAAGGTATGGACAGAGGCGCCTGGAAGGCCTCAGTCCATAGGGTTGCACAGAGTTGCACACGAGTGAAGTGACTTGGCATGCACTCAGGATCATTACCTTGAACCCTTTACTTGGTAGACTGCCTATCTCCACTTCATTTCATTCTTCTTCTGGGCTTCTCTCCTTCATGGAACGTGTTCCTCTTTCACCTTTTCCCCTAGCTTGCTGTTTTTATTTTTATGTATCTGGTGGTTGTGTTTCCCAACCTTGGAGAAGTGGCCTGCTGTAGGAGACGTTCTGTGTCCCAGCACTGGATTGCCCTCTTGCTACCCAAGCAGTATGCTCTAGGGGTTCCTTCTATGAGGGCAACTTGGGTCCTTCTGTTGTGGGGGGCTGACTATGTGGATAGTCTGGTAGGCTTGGTTGGCTCCTAGTTTGATTGGTTGCCAGGATCTGCCTTGTATGAAGGCTGCAGGCCACTTGTTGGCAGGGGCCAACATGGGGTGACTGACTGCCAAACCCAGGAGGGCCCCAGGGCCACTGCTGGCTCACTGATGTGTGGAGTCATGATCTAGGAGACTCTTGGGCAATTGCCACTTCGTTGGTGGGTGAAGCCAGGTCCTGGGATTAGTGCTGGGTCTACTGGTGGGCAGAGCTTGTCTTGAGTCTGGTTGTAGGGCCCAGGACTTGCTGAAGTGGTGTTGGATTGTTGGTGTGTGTGGGTCAGTTACTAGACATAGTTGGGTACAGGATTTGGGGTGTCCTGCTAGTGGGTGGGGCCAGAATCCAGTCTGTCCCACTGGGCAAGTTGGTTCCACAGGCCCTGAGACTGTGGTTTTCTTGTGTCTAGTGTCTGTCCCCTGGTGGGTTACGCTGGTCTGGAGGCTAGAGCAGGCTCCTTGGAGGGCTAGCCTGGGGCCCAGGGGCTGGTGCCTGCCCACTGGTAGGTGGATCTGGGTCTTGGGCCTTCCAGGGGACATGGCCGTGTCCAGAGGTGTCTGTGGCTCAAGGAGTCTTAAGGCAGCTTGTTCGCTGGCAAGTGGGTTGTATCTCTGCCCAGTTAGTTGCGTGGCTTGAGGCATCTCAGCTCTGGTGCCTGCAGGCTGTTGGGCTAGGGCAGGGCTGGGTCCTGGGGCTAATGAGCTAGAGGGAGAGTTCAACAGTGGCTCTCGCTGGCACCAGTGTCCACATGGTAGAAAAAAGAGCTCACCCCAAACACCTGCCAGCAGAGTCTGTGTCCCCAGGGTGAGCTGCAGTTGCCTCCTGGCTCTTGAGGAGACTCTCGGAGAATCAGCAGGTAGGTCTGACCCAGGCTCCCGTGAAAGCACTGCTTCTGCCCCAGGACCCAGAACATATGAGATTTTATGTGAACCCTTTAAAAGTGGAGTCTCTGCTTCCCCAGCCTTCTGAGACTCCCAAAAGTATGCCCTGCTGGTCTTTCAAAGCCAAATGCTATGGGGGCTTATCTTCCCGGCTTATCTACCCTCGGACTAGGGAGCCTGATGTGGGGCTCAGACCCCTCATTCCTTGGAAGAACCTCTGCAGTTGTGATCACAACCTTCTCTAGCTTGTGTGTTACCCACCCAGGATGGGAGGAGGGACTTGACTATGTCATGAGTCCATCCCTCCTTAGCGGTCTTGTGGTGTTTCCTTCTTTATGTCTTTTAGCTGTGGGAGGTATTTTTCATTGCTGATTGTCCCATAAATACAGTTGTGTACAGATTTGGTGTGCCCATGAGAGGAGGTGAGCTCAGGGTTCTTCTGCTCTGCTATCTTGACTGATCTCTCTCTACTGTCTTTTTCTTTTTATTAGTTCTTGCTTAAATAAAGCTAGTTGGACACGATTCACTTTTTAAATAAAGCATTTATGTATTTGGCTGCATCGAGCCTTAGTTGTGGCTCGTGGGATCTTTTGTTGGGATGCAGACTCTCTAGTTGTGACTCGTGGGCTTAGTTGTTCCCTGGCATGTGGGATCTTAGTTCCCTGACCAGGGATGGAACCCATGTCCCCTGCACTGCAAGGTGGATTCTTAACCACTGGACCACAGGGGGAGTCCAGACACGACTTACTTTGAATAAACCGTGTAGGCGTCCTCCATTTGTAAGTGTTCATATAACATCCCTGTGATTAACCTTTGGTGTCTGTGTCCTGCACATTGATTTGCAATTGCTAGGCTTCAATTTACAGGAAGGGTCTATTTCCCTTTTTAGAAACCGGGAGGGTGCTTTGGTGTTTCCAGTCTGTTGAAGTGTCTCCTGTTTTCCCAGATTGCTTAAAGAACACCTCAGCAATTGTCTGATCTCATTTTCATGTTCCTTCAGTTAATAAGTGAATTAAAGCCAATTTATTACCCAGGATTGCCTCATTTGTTTCAAAATAACCTGTGTACAGAGGAAGCTCTATTCCCTTAGTGAGAGTTAACTCAAATTTTAAAACCCATTCTAGAGAAAAACAGACTCATCTAGTTTGTTTTTGCTATTAAACACATTTTTTAAAAAGGAGTCAGCCTTTGGATATCAATGGAAGTTGAGAAAAATAGCCCAAAGACTGAAAAGGTAAATGAAGAGAGAGAGGGACAAAACCCTTGATTCTGAGTGTTCTGAAAAAAAGTGTGAAATGTCATTCTTTCCCTTAATAGTTCCCTTAAGGAACATGAAAAAGTTTTCAAAGCAGTGGCTGGTCGAGGCATGCACATGGCAAGGATTTCTGTACCTCTAGGGGAAAATATAGATCAATTAAAATCTTCAGGAGTTTCTTACATTTGTCAGAAATTGCTTACAGATGTCTGATATCTTTCTGATAATTTGGGAATTTCCATGGACTTCTGTGCTTTTATAGTCACCCATTTATTTTCTCTCTGCTGTCTTCTACCTTATTATGTTTGATACAGGATACAGGATGCTTGGGGCTGGAGCACGGGGATGATCCAGAGAGATGGTGTGGGGTGGGAGGTGGGAGGGGGTTTCAGGATTGGGAGCTTGCATACACCTGTGGCTGATTCATGTCAATGTATGGCAAAACCAATACAGTAGTGTAACGTAGAATAAAGTAAAAACAAAATTTAAAAAAAATAAAAAAAAAGAAAATAAGAGAAAACAACAACAACATCAGCACAAAACTAAGTCTGCAGCAGCGGACTGCTGGAGAAACTGAATAACATAAGCAACACAGTTCAGGAAAATTGTAAGATGCTATTAGAATACAGCGATGTCTTCTGGTGCCCAAGAGCTTGAGGAAAGAAGCTAATTTTTTGAGCCTGTGTCACCACTAATCACAAACTCTGATGGGCTTTTGGAAATACATGTCAGTGATTTTATCGTATCTCCGGAACAGTCCTTCAAGGTATGGGGATTATGGCCTTTCCTTCTTTATTTTCAGCTGTGCCGGGTCTCTTTTGCTCCCTGGGGGCCACTTTCTAGTTGTGGTGCACAGGCTTCTCATTGCAGGGGCTTCTCTTGTTGAGGAGCATGGACTGCAGTGTGTGTGGACTTAGTAACTGGGTCTCATAGGCTTAGTTGCCCTGCAGTGTGTGGGATCTTCCCAGATCAGGGATCAAACCCATGTCCCCTGCANCTCACATCCATACATGACTACTGGAAAAATCATAGCCTTGACTAGACAGACCTTAGTTGGCAAAGTAATGTCTCTGCTTTTCAATATGCAATCTAGGTTGGTCATAACTTTTCTTCCAAGGAGTAAGTGTCTTCTAATTTCATGGCTGCAGTCACCATCTGCAGTGATTTTGAAGCCCATAAAACTAAAGTCTGACACTGTTTCCACTGTTTTTCCATCTATTTCCCATGGAGTGATGGGACCGGATGCCATGTTTCTTGGGAAACAGATGGGGAAACAGTGGATACAGTGTCAGACTTTATTTTTTAGGCTCCAAAATCACTGCAGATGATGACTGCAGCCATGAAATTAAAAGACGCTTACTCCTTGGAAGGAAAGTTATGAGCAACCTAGATAGCATATTAAAAAGCAGAAATATTACTTTGCCAACAAAGGTCCATCTAGTCAAGGCTATGGTTTTTCCAATAGTCATGTATGGATGTGAGAGTTAGACTGTGAAGAAAGCTGAACACCGAAAAATGGATGCTTTTGAACTGTGATGTTGGAAAAGACTCTTGAGAGTCCCTTAGATTACAAAGAGATTCAACCAGTCCATTCTAAAGGAGATCCGTCCTGGGCGCTCTTTGGAAGGAATGATGCTAAAGCTGAAACTCCAATACTTTGGCCACCTCACGCAAAAAGCTGACTCATTGGAAAAGACTCTGATGCTAGGAGGGATTGGGGGTAGGAGGAGAAGGTGACGACTGAGGATGAGATGGCTGGATGGCATCACGGACTCGATGGATGTGAGTTTGAGTGAACTCCATGAGTTGGTGATGGACAGGGAGGCCTGGTGTGCTGCAATTCATGGGGTCGCAAAGAGTCGGACACGACTGAGCGACTGAACTGAACTGAACTGAGGAGATTAAAGGGAAAAGACATGGCCCACAATGGCCCTGTGATGAACACGTGCCCCTGAACCATCGGGACCCAGTCACGTGGGAGCCCACCATTCGAGAGGCTGTTTTCAGATAGATGGATGTTCAACACCATATCATCACAGCACCAAATTCAGGGTCACAGTTTCTATTGGAAGCATTGATTCCCTCGTCAATGCATTTAATGTGTATGGAATGTCATATATTGGCAAGCTTCCAAAATCATCAGGGTCTGTTTTTTTTTCAACCCAACCATTGGCAGCTGGCTTCCTCGCTTTTATGTCTGAGACCACTGCCTATTGGCCCTTGTCAGGGTTGGGACATCTTTAGGACCCTTGGATCCATCTGAGAGCTGGTCTCACACAAAAGTTTCCGAGACCACCGCCAACATTCTCAGATGCACACCTGTCCTCTAGGAACTGGGCTTGAGCCCGAAATGTGGCTCACACAGGCCACTTAAAGGCCGTCCCAAGATAACTCGAGTCGGAATTTATCCAGCCCCCTACAAATAAAGCACATCCCATGACTCCACCGCGGAGGCATCCGCTGTTCCAGAGCCTCTTATTTCTAACAGTTGCATCAGCCGTAAACATGCACCGCAAGCTGGTGCTTGGTAAGTAAGATCTCAGCAGATAGCAATGTTTTTCTCTATAGTTCTAAAACGGAATCAGTTTGACGTTGGCACACTCTTGAAGAGTGCCCTTCCCAAGACAAAAGCTCAGGGAAGTGTACATTTACCAAGCTCTCCTAATCCTCATAGCAGCAGCCAGCGTTTATGGAGTGTTGGGATGGACTGTTCCCGGCAAGGCCCCCGTCTTAGCTCAGTTCATCCTCAGAGATGCTCTCAGGTGGGTACCTCACACAGATGCAGGCCCCGAGGGGCAGTGGTCCAGTGACTTGCTGAGCCCAGAAAGCACAAGAGCAGGTATTGCCTGCCCTGTGTCCACCACCCCCCACAAGCCCCTTAACCCAGCGGAGGGCCCAGAGGCTGTGTCTTCGTGAGTGAGGGCACGTCCCCGCTTCTTTGATAAGAGCAACTGCGTTCAAGAGAAAAAGTGAAAATAAGTCATTTCTGCTGCTGCTGCTGCTAAGTCGCTTCAGTTGTGTCTGACTCTGTGCGACCCCTCAGGCAGCCCACCAGTCTCCGCCGTCCCTGGGATTCTCCAGGCAAGAACACTGGAGTGGGTGCCATTTCCTTCTCCAATGCATGAAAGTGAAAAGTGAAAGGGAAGTTGCTCAATCGTGTCCAACTCTTCGCGACCCCGTGGACTGCAGCCCACCAGGCTCCCCTGTCCATGGGATTCTCCAGGCAAGGGTACTAGAGTGGGGTGCCATTGCCTTCTCCAGAGTAATTTCTAATTCTCAGTAAAAGTAAGGCAGGTCCAGAGCTGTGGTAGTCCTTGTTCAGTCTGGGGATGATTACGGCTGCTTCTGTCGTCTTGGCCCGTCTCACTGGTAGTGCTTTCTTACGGTCGTTGGAGAGCTACGAGGGGGAAAATCTGTTCCCCGAAATTAACGTAAGATTCTAAGCAAGATGTCAAAGACCAGAGCCAGGGAGGGTATGGGCGCCCGTTCCAGCACCAGAGTTAAGGCATCTGTTCCTCACCTTCTGTGTCCAGACACCTCATCAAGTCAAGAATTACCGACAACAGTCTGGAAAACAAGAGACCAGGGTGAGCTCCCTGTCAGGAGGTCTGACTTACAGATGGAGATGCAGAAGGCATTTTCTCCCAGACAGCGGAGCTCGCGGGCAGCCTGTGGTGCACCTGGCTGATGGGATAAAGGATGCCAGTGTGTTGGGGGGGCACCCCCAGGACCCCTGGACTGTGGGGTTCTAGAGAAACCAGGATGATTCGAGGTCTTAAACACTCTGCCTGGAATTAGGAAGCACCATCCTGGATGAGGCTCCAGCTGCCACCAGGGGGAGCCTGGGTTCTGGGTGTGCCCCCGCTCTTAAGGTCCCAGGACCTAGACGGAGTGAACGGCCCCGCAGCTGTTGTGCACCCTTACACCTTCACACATGGCCGAGCCAACTCCGGGTCATCTTTATGCGTCCTGGAGACAGATGTCCCCGGGAAGAATCTGGGTTCCATCTTGAATAACCTGCCCCCTGGCCCCCGGAGACTTGTTAGCAGAAGCAGGGACCTCAGAAGTCACGTGGCTCAGCCCCTCTGGCCCCTGGCCTCAGCTTACTGCATTCTCTAAGGGAGCACTCCCTTAATTATTATGTATTATAATGCATTATACCCACCTCTTCAGTCAAAGAAAAGCATAAGGTAAACTCAAGACCCAGATTGACGGTGTTGACCCATCAGGCCCCTAATGAGTCATGCTTCTGCCTGCCGATATGACAGGAGCCCCCTCCCCCAACCCCCACCAAGAGAAAGACACAAATTCCCACTGTCCTTGACAGACAGCATCAATTTCCGGAGCCAGCAGATTCTTCCCTGGCAGATTTAGGACACCAAAGAAAACAAGGGCCCCTGATAGTACCTCGGGGGGATGGGGGGAGGGGGGACAAAACCCCTGCCCTCACCAGTGTTTTCATAATGATATCTCGGCGCTTATGCTACCCTGACCGCACAGGTCTACTGGGTCTGTGTGTATGGACGCGTCAGCCCAAGCACACAACAGAAAAACAAGCCGGTTGTCCGCCCTTCCCCGCCCTCTGCAGGAATTTGGCTGGAGATGAAGGTTTGATCTTTTAGTAATAACATTCTCAGTGTCCAGCTGCGTGCAGCCAAGGGAAATAAACACATCAGCTTCTGAACCTGGTTGTGCCGGGGATTGACATGGCCGCTGACAAAGGATTAACCTCTTGTTGCCTCAGGGCCCTGCCCCACAAAAGATGACCTATATTTTCAACCCAAACAGCTTCTCTGTGTTAATACTTAATGGCCACAGAGCACAGGGTAACCATGGGGGTGTTTTGCCAAGGTCACACGCTTTCACAATCGGTGCTATTTTGGTTCTAAGTGTGCTTCCAGCTTGCACAGTTACATGGAAATTAAATACCCCTTAAGGGGAAGTAAAAGAATGGTGTCTGCACAGAGGAAATCCAGTGTCCCAGACCGGGTCTTCAGGGGGCCTTGGAGAGTCTGAGGAGGCAAATACTCTGAGTCGTGGTTCGAGTGCACTGGTTCTGCCTTCTGGCTAATGCACCCAGTTCTAGCCCAATACTGCAATTACTACTGTAGCTCTGTTTAGGATCACTTTTGGTCCTGTGGCCTCAGTCTTTCACCTGAATTATTTCAGAAATAATTTAGGATTGAGTGTCTCCAGCACAGCCCACAAACTATTGTTGTTGTTGAGTTACTAAGTCATGTCTGACCCTTTGCAATCCCATGGACTGTAACCTGCCAGACACCTCCGTCCATGGGATTTCCCGGGCAAGAATGCTGGAGTGGGTTGCTATTTCCTCCTTCAGGATATCTTCCTGACTCAGAGATCGAACCTGCCTCTCCTGAATTGGCAGGCAGATTCTTTACCTTTGAGCCACCAGGGAAACCTCCCTCCAAATGATATGCTACCCTAGAAAATGACCCAAGGGAAGTAGAGAGGGACAGTTCACCTCCGGAGTCACATCTTTCCCCTCACAACTTGGGAGAGTTTGACTAAAACTGCCCAGGACAGCAGCTCTTAAATAGGATTGGAATGAAACAGATTCATTGCCACTGGTCTGAGGGGAAATTATTATCTGAAAAAAGAAATTTCTAGAATTCCCATGTAGTCTGTATTTTCCAGAAATAACCCATATTGACTTTGCATCAGCCAGCTCTTTACATCTGGAACAAGACTTAGTGGATACACTCCGTAGGGACAGATCAACTGTTGTAAAACAACAAAAAAAAAGAATAAATACTCCCCCTAATTTTACCGGCTTAACGTTGGTCTATGTATCAGTTCTTCCGAGGTGGCGCTAGTAGCAAAAGACCCACCTGCCAATGCAGGAAATGACACAGCTTCAATCCCTGCATTGGCAAGATCCCCTGAAGGAGAGCATGGCAACCCACTCCAGTCTCCTTGCCTGGAGAATCCCATGGACAGAGGAGCCTGGCGGGCTGCAGTCCAGGGGGTCACAGAGTCGGACACGACTGAATGACTAAGCACTCACGCACGAATCAGTCCAGCAGGTCTGTGAGCAGATTTCAAGTCTCCTTCCCCTAACACTGAATGCTTCACTAGGGCCTTGCAGTCTTTAGCCTCCAGACCACAGATGGAGAAAGAAAGGGATGAAGAAGACTTACTGGCTCCCTAACTGTTGTGGCGAGGAAATGACAAACATCACTCCTGCTCACATTCCAATGGTCAGTCAAAACTAGTCACAAGACCCCAAATATATACAAAGGAGGCTGAGAGTTGCAGTCCCCAGCTGGACAGCTGTTTCTTAGCAAGAAGTCTTTACTGCCGACAGGAGGGGCTACATTTTGGTGGCTGGGTAGCAGTCTCTGCCGCGTGGCCATCCAGTGCTAGGGTTGACCCCACGCCAGGACAGTTGCGTAGCATACAAGACAAGGCCATCAGTCAGTGTCCTGGGAATCCTGCCAGAGACCAAGAGCTCCCTACTCGGTGAGGAAATCTATTTAACTTTTTGGACGGCACTAGCCAATGAAAGCGCTTCCCTGGTGGCTCAGTGATAAAGAATCCACCTTCCCATTAAGGAGACGCAGGTTCCATCCCTGGGTTGGGCAACTGGAGAAGAAAATGGCAACCCACTCCAGTCTTCTTGTCTGGAGAATCCCGCAGACAGAGGAACCTGGTGGGCTATGGTCCACAGGGTCACGAAAGTGTCAAACATGACTTAGAAACTCATCAACCGCCACAACCAAAGATAAGAAAATGCTGATACTGAGTTATGACATCTCATCACGACTTCCATCTGCTGATCTTAGTGCTCCCCTTCTAGAATCTCACGGAAGCTCTACTTCTTCCATTTGACCGACCATCAGAGAGAAGATCCACTCTGTCTCCCTAAAGTGATTCATTATCTAAGCATGCCCAGCTTGCTAATTTTCACTCCATTTATGACACTGGCCATCTTTCTTGGGATAGTCACACAACTCGTCTTGGCCACCTTGAAATGTTTAGCTCAGAACTGAAAACAGGGCATCAGGTGAGCAGAAGGAGACAGGATGGGCTCCATGAGAAGGACCTAGTATGTTTCATTCTGGAAAAACTTTCCTGGGCTGCTGTTTCTCCTCTCTCATCAGCTGGGTGGTGGACCAGGAGAGACAGTGACTCTGGCTCCTGGATATGAGTCTCAGGGGCACAGAAGCCCTGCTGTTCACAGACTTCCTGCTCCTGTTCTTACACAAGGAGAGAGTTTCACTGCAAAGGGCTCGTTTCAGATCAATAAGTTTTAAAGCTTAAAAAGAAAAATATGGTTGAACTAAAATGATAATAAAGAAAGCTCAAGATAACGCAGCCTTTTATGCAAGCTTTATATCACATGAGCCATGCTTTAGAGCAATCCTGGAGGTCAGTATAAATTAGACACAGAATCTTTTAGTTTTTAAAAAGATTAATAAAGTTTAGATTAAATATTAAAGAGAAAAGATGTAGCTCATTCTTTCTGGATGAAGCCTCAGAAAAATGAGGTTTGTTACTCTTCCTCCCTTTAGGCTGGGATGGCAAAACAGTCTCTATAGAAATATTTTTTAAATTTTTAGAAAGTTTCTTAAATTATTTTTTACAGCTAAAAAGTATATTATGGGAGAGACTATTTTACCCTGATTGGGCCGCTTTGTAAAAAAATTGATCCAGAAAAGCAATTTGTCTCAATTATATTTTATTTTGCTCTATTTTGATAGGAAAAAGGAAGGGTGGAATTGCAAGCAACCTTTTAATATAGCTTAGAGACTTAATGGGGAAAGGGCGCTAATATTGTAATTACCAGTGTTCTTTTATCAGCTACAGTTCTCTTTGTTGCTCCTGCTATTTAAAGTTACTGTTCACACACTGTGGCTAATTCCCTTTGTTAAATTTCACAGTGAATGCAGCTTCCTGAATATTTGTTATTGCAGTCCTATGGATGCAGGCTTCTCAGATAAAGGAGCAACTGGGTGCATCCATCTGTAGGCAAATTAAAAATGAGTTTAACCCCATGGCTTCCATGACCTGGTCCCCTTAGGCAGAATGTGCCCTATGCTTTGGACTAACAAGTTGTAAAATTGAACTAATACATGCTTTATTTTTAACAGTATTTGGTAGAACATCAGTATATATCTTTGATATGTCCCTATAGTCACACAAAGGGGATCTGGGGAGGGAATCCAAGAGGCAGGGCTGGGGAAGAGGGCTATGGGGTCTGGAGAACAAGAGAAAACAGTAAGATATTTTTTGAAAGGAAAAAAGTCTATTTTTGTTATTCAAGGCATCGTTGTTGTTGTTCAGCCCCTGAGTCGTGTCTGCTCCTTGCAGTCCCAGGGACTGCAGCACGCTAGGCTCCTCTGCCCCCTCCTATCTCCCAGAGTTTACTCAAACTCGTGTCCATTGAGTTGGTGATGTCACCTAACTATCTCATCTTCTGCCGCCCTCTTCTCCTTTTGCCCTCAATCTTTCCCAGAGTCAGGGTCTTTTGCAATGAGTCAGTACTTTGCATCAGGTGGCCAAAGTAGTGGTATACCTCCTAACAAATGAAGAGCTTATCTGCAACTGGATTGGAAGGTTTGAATCATGGTTAAATGAACTCCTGGAGGAGACTCAGGAAGGGAGGAAAGAGTAGGGGCGGCCGAGGCAGGTTGGTCAGAGGGTTGCAGACCACTTGGAGATATGCGGAGTCTCTNATACCACACTACTCACACCACACCACTCACACACCACCCATACCACACCACACCACTTACACCATACCACACCACACCATACCAGACTACTCACACCACACCACAGCACACCACACCACACCTTACCACCCAAGACACCACACCACATGATACCACCCACACCACACCACACGACATCACACCACACCACTCACACCACACCACCCACACCACACCACACCACTCACACCATACCACACCACACCACACCAGAGCACAACACATGACAACAATAGCTGTTGCCTGGTGTGATAGGTACTAAGAAAACTTGCAGCTCCATCCACCTGTGGCTCACACCAAAAACTTGGCATCTTCCTGGCTTTGTCATCCCAACACGGGTTCTATTGGTGAAATCCGGTGGTTCTGTCTTCCACCAACTGTCTTCTGAGTATGTCCACAGTCACATCACTTCTCCCCATCTTCATTGCTCCTGCTAGAATCCAGGCTACCACCATCTCCTTCTGGGTTATTTCCACGCCCTCCTCCCTGGCCGCCTGACTTTTGCTCTTACCCACAGCTGTCAGGAGGAAACAGACATATATTGAATCATGAATTCTGTTATTCAGAGTCCCCCAGTAGCTTTCCAAGCCCTCCAGAGTGAAATCAGAACCCCAGCCATGCAGCATGTGGGATCTTAGTTATTTGACCAGGAATCGAACCTGTGGCCTTGACAGTGGAAGGCTAAGTCTTAACCACTGAACTGGCAGAGAAGTCCCGGAAATCAGAACTCTTAAATGTCTTCATCCCATGTTCCTCATGACCTTTCTGACCTCCTGTGCTACAGTTTCCCCCTTTAACCAAGACTCTTTAGGCATGCTGGCTCCTGTTAACTCTATGGTGCCTGGGGAGTTGCTGCCTGCAGTCTCTGTGGAAGTTCTGCTTTCTGCTGGAACATGTGTCTCCCAGAGAGCCTCAGGGTCGGGATTCTCCAGGCAAGAGGACTGGAGTGGGTTGCCATTTCTTTCTCCAGGGGATGGGATCGAACCCATGTCTCCTGTATTGGCAGGTTGGTTCTTTACCATCAGGGAAGCCCTACCACTCATATATCTTTGCTTAAATATCATCTTCTCAATGAGATATTACTTAAAATTGCAACCCAACTGTCTACCAGCCTTCCTGGCCCCCCCTTACATGGTTCTTCTTTTTTCCTCTGTCCTAGCACTAATCCTTTTCTAACGCCTTGTAAAACTTATTATGTTTATTTTTGTCTTCTTACACAAAATTGATAAGGCTAGAGGGCTAAGAATTTTGTGCTGAATCTGCAACCCCTCAAACAGTGCCTGACACTTAAGAGTGAATATTTGCAAAATGGTTCAGATCATGAGCACAGGTGAGGCTGTCAGTAGAGAAGCAGAACATCTAACGTGGACTGGAGGGGGTGACGCCTGAAAGAGGTGTGGAAGGAGAGGTAGGTATCAACTGGCAAAGGATGGCAGGAAGCTGGTTTCCAGGAGGAAGATTAAATCCATTTATTGATGGGCCAAGAATGTCCCTTCAGAAAATCCCAGAGCTTCCTGTTGAGAAGAGAAATAATGAGAAATGAATGTGTTGGTAATTCTCAGACAAGTGATGGGATCATTGAGTCTCGTTCTCATGCTCAATTGCTAAGTCTGACTCTTTGTGACCCTATGGACTGTAGCCCTCCAGTCTCCTTTGTCCATGGGATTCTCCAAGCGTGAATACTGGAGTGGGTTGCCATTTCCTTCTCCAGGGGATCTTCTCGATCCAGGGATTGAACCCGCATCTCCTGCAGCTCCTGCATGGCAGGCAGATTCTTTACTGCTGCGCCACTGGGGAAGACCATCCTTGAGTCTACATGTGGATTAAATAAGACGGTGCCCATTTCGATAATGGAAAGATCCTTAGGACTTCTTTGATGAAGTCTTTCATTCTCACCCAGCCCTCAGGACAGCCTGCTGAGTTGAGGTTCATTGTTTTCTTTTCCTGGTTTCTCCTCTAATGTTGGTGTGTTTATTTTCATAAATTTAACATGATGCTTTTGAACAGAAAACATTTGGCCAGGTCAGGAAATTTGTGTTCCTTTTTATTATGCATTTTCCACACAGATAAGGGTACAGTGTGATGTTTTTGTTTAAAAATGACATTCCAACTCTCTTTTTGGTTTTATGCTCAAATTACGCTTTTTCTTTATGTAACTTTTTTTGGAGAAATGAATGCATATGGCATTGGAAAAACGTACATTTGAGGTTCTTTTTTTAAAGGAGAATAGTGTGGTTCAGCTTCAAAATAGTTTCTAAGTGTTCTTAACTGTAACAAAATTAGTTTGTGTGAACAAGATTGTAATTCAGTTTTCATTTTTTCCCCTTTCAAACCAACACAGGTAAAATCCTTAAGATTAAAGCTTCAGGAACTTCAAGATAAAGCGATTGAAGAAGATGATTATGATAAGGGTGAGTTTTGCCTTGTGTATTGATTCTTTCTTCTCTTCCCATAATGTGCAATTTCACTTTTCCTCCTTATTTACCTGGATCCTCCACACTGCAAATGAATTGTGTAATCTGTTCCCTGATCACCTGCACTCGGTAACAGTTGACTATTTTACAGCACTGTTGTTTTCTGAATTTCAAAGCAGTTTGGGAGGAACAGTCCTTTGGGTCATAAGTATAGCCTTATTGATTTTCCAGAAGCACTCTAAGTACTTGCACAATAAGAGTTATATTAAGTCANTTCTTCTCTTCCCATAATGTGCAATTTCACTTTTCCTTCTTATTTACCTGAATCCTGCACACTGCAAATGAATTGTGTAATCTGTTTCCTGATCACCTGTACTCAGTAACAGTTGACTATTTTACAGCACTGTTGTTTTCTGAATTTCAAAGCAGTTTGGGAGGAACAATCCTTTGGGTCATAAGTATAGCCTTATTGATTTTCCAGAAGCACTCTAAGTACTTGCACAATAAGAGTTATATTAAGTCATCATCTACCTGACTAAGGTGTGATTATGTTGTTGTTTAGTTGCTAAGTTGTGTCTGACTCTTTGCGACCCCATGGACTGTAGCCCACCAGGCTCCTCTGTCTATGGGCTTCTCCAGGCAAGAACACTGGAGTGGGTTGCCATTCCCTCTCCAGAGGATCTTCCTGACCCAGGGACTGAACCCACATCTCCTGTACTGGCCAGTGGATTCCTTATCACTGAGCCACTCAGGGAAGCTCCAATTTGTGATGTAGCTATACTTTATTTACTCATCAAAAAAATTGGTGAACACCTACTATGTGCCCAGCACTGTGGCAGGAATAGGAGAGTAAGAGAATACAATTTCTGGCCTTGGGATGCCTGTGAGTATGAGCTTTCTGACTTCACATGCTTGGGGACCAGATGTAGGAGTTGGGATGAGCTTAAGAGATGATGCCAGTCTCTGTGAGTGGGCTCGNGTACTGGCCAGTGGATTCCTTATCACTGAGCCACTCAGGAAAGCTCCAATTTGTGATGTAGCTATACTTTATTCACTCATCAAAAAAATTGGTGAACACCTACTATGTGCCCAGCACTGTGGCAGGAATAGGAGAGTAAGAAAATACAATTTCTGGCCTTGGGATGCCTGTGAGTATGAGCTTCCTGACTTCACATGCTTGGGGACCAGATGTAGGAGTTGGGATGAGCTTAAGAGATGATGCCAGTCTCTGTGAGTGGGCTCGGATGTATTGAATTCCCATGTAGATGGCTTGAAACAGTCAAACTGGAAAGAAGTCATGACATGAAGATGGAAGAGTTGGTCAGAAGCAAAAAAACAAAAAAACCAAACCAGAGTGAGGCACCCAAATAGGAGTCAGGCCAAAGTGGACGAGGGTATCATGGCTGCCAAGTGGACACTGGGTTGACTGTGTCAAAGAAAGGTTGCAGGTCTGGTTGGATTGGGAAGGGTCTTAAGGACCTGGGTACCAATGGCAAGATCTCACACTTATTTCTGCTGGGTCTTGGGGATAAGAGAGGGCTTTAGAGGACTTCTTGTTCTACCAGACACTGATGAACTTGAAAACTATGCTGGTGATAACCACGCTTAGCACAGCAAGGATTGGCCTGGAAATATTTTAGATTTAAGGCTCCCCTGGAAGCTGGTTAGCCTTGAGGCTTGGTCTTCAACCTCATGGGGCCATATTCTGGTTTCCCAGAGAGTACATCACTGACCATTAGGAACTGGGTGCTACAGGAATGGGGCAAGTGACTCCCAAAAGGAGGATGCAAATCCTATTCTGGGAAACACATGGAGCAGAGCTAATGCTGTCTGGTGTCCTTATTCACCACTGGCTTTGGGAGGAAGGAGAGGAATTTGGGGATGGAGCTCTTTAAACTCTGCCACTCCACTTTGACAGGACATTTTGATTTCAGAATGATGCCTGGCGGAGGATGATGTAGGTGAAAAAGGAGCAGATGAGCTATTCCCAGACCCAGGTGTCCCTGGGGACTTTTGTCACTGGGAGACACCTAGGTTTTGAGGCCCCCACTATGGCATAGGTTTTATTTTCTCTTCCAAAGGCTGTGCCTTGGTTCCTTTGACAACACAGCTCTCTCTGTAACACACAGAGCTTCAGACACAGGTGAAAAACCACACCCTCTTTTTCTGATCAAGAAAAGCCTCAGCTTTTCTGGATGCAGTGCTCTCAATGGGCTTCATTAAATGAAGGCCTCACTTCTTTAGTCCTTTCTCCAAATGTCTCTGAAACACTGCAGGGGAGAAGTTGAATAGGACACATCTCTCAGGGAGGCTGAAAGAATAAAGGTGACTTTATTCAATGTTTCTGCCTGTTTATTTTCCTTGTTTGTATGTTGCTATCCCCCGAAGGAGATGTTTGGGGGTAGGCCAGCATTCTGTGTTTCCTCAAGCCTTCCAGGTGATTGAGGTGCCTGCTGATGCCTGGGAAAACATGGTGTAGGACTTCCTTCCTTGGCAAATCAGGCCTGTGGTACAGTGGCAGCTGAGTCTAGCCAGTGATGCTCAGTCCCTGATCCATGTCCCTCCTGGTGAAGACAACTGGGCCCTGAGGGGTGAGTAGGATATACTGGAAGGGCAAAGAGCCACCATTGCTTATGAGCCACCATCCCAGACTGTGATTGCCTTGAAAGGAGATATGAAACCAGCTCTGTTATCTGAGGGCTTCCTCGGTTGCTCAGGGGTAGAGAATCTGCCTACAATGTAGGAGATGGGGGTTCTATCCCTGGGTCAGGAAGATGCCCTGGAGGAGGGTATGGCAACCCACTCTGGTATTCTTGCCTGGAGAACCGCATGGACAGAGGATATTGGCAGGCTACAGTCCATGGGGTTGCAAAGAGTTGGACGTGACTGAAGCCACTTAGCTTGTCTGTGTTTGTTGTGTGTGTGGCTGTGAAGTAATTCAGTCATGTCTGACTGTTTGTGACCCCATGAACAATAACCTACCAGGCCTCTCTGTCTGTGGAATTCTCCAGGCAAGAATTCTGAAGTGGGTTGCCATTTTCTTCTCCAGAGGATCTTCCCAACCCAGGGATTGAACCTGGGTCTCCTCCATTGTAGGCATACCCTTTACCAACTGAGGCACCAGGGAAGACTGTGTGTGTGTGTGTGTGTGTGTGTATGTGTGTGTGCTAAGTAGCTTCAGTTGTGTCCGACACTTTGTTACCCTATGGGCTGCAGCCTGCCAGGCTCCTCTGTGCATGGGATTCTCCAGGCAAGAATACTGGAGCGGGTTGTCATGCCCTCCTCCAGGGGATCGTCCCAACCCAGGGATCCAACCCGTTTCTCATGTCTTCTACATTGGCAGGTGGGCTCTTCCCTGGGGCTCAGCTGGTGAAGAATCTGCCTGCAATGTGGGAGACCTGGGTTTGGTCCCTGGGTTGGGAAGGTCCCTGGAGAAGGGAAAGACTACCCACTCCAGTATTCTGGCCTGGAGAATTCCATGGACTGTATGGTCCATGGAGTCGCAAAGAGTCGGACACGACGGAGTGACTTTTACTTTCACTTTTCTTTACCACTAGCGCCACCTGGGAAGCCCTTAGCACATAGCACATAGCATCTGGAATGGATCTCTGCAGGGCCCAGAGCATGGACTGGTACATAGCAGGTGATGAATAAGTTGTCATAAACTACTTGCCATTCAGAAAACTAAGATCATGGCATCTGGTCCCATCACTTCATTGGAAATTGATGGGGCAACAGTGGAAACAGTGATAGACTTTATTTTCTTGGGCTCCAAAATCACTGCAGATGGTGACTGCAGCCATGAAATTAAAAGGCGCTTGCTCCTTGGAAGAAAAGTTATGACCAACCCAGACAGCAGATTAAAAAGCAGAGACATTACTTTGGCAACAAAGGTCCATCTAGTCAAAGCTATGGTTTTTCCAGTGGTCATGTATTGATGTGAGAGTTGGACTGTAAAGAAAGCTGAGTGCCGAAGAATTGATGCTTTTGAACTGTGGTTTTGGAGAAGACTCTTGAGAGTCCCTTGGACTGCAAGGAGATCTAACCAATCTATCCTAAAGAAAATCAGTCCTGAATATTCATTGGAAGGACTGATGTTGAAGCTGAAACTCCAATACTTTGGCCACCTGATGTGAAGAACTGACTCATTTGAAAAGACCCTGATGCTGGGAAAGATTGAAGGCAGGAGGAGAAGGGGATGACAGAGGATGAGATGGTTGGAGGGCATCACTGACTCAATGGGCTTGAGTTTGAGTAAACTCTGGGAGTTGGTATTGGACAGGGAGGCCTGGCGAGCTGCAGTCCGTGGGGTCACAAAGAGTCAGATGTGACTGAGCGACTGAACTGAACTGAATTGAACTGAACTGAAACTAATTGCTGAGTAATTAGGGAAGTTGAGGTGGAGAGTTTGTGGTCATGGCATGTGTTGACTTAAGAGCTGAATAAAGCTTCCTCTCTCATCTGTGATAGTTTATCCAGAGTTGCTAATAAACACTTTCAGAGCTGCTGAGATGTCCTTGCCCCTCGGTGTTTAGTCCATGTGGACTCTCCTTGTTCTGAGAGGAGCTGCTCGCGGCTGTGTGCTGTCCTAGGGAATGGATCTGCTGATGTCTGCAAGGTTTGCCAGGAGTGTGTAGAGGGTGATCTTATCCCCCTTGGTCTTGTTTTGTTGCTTTTCTCTCTTTCTTTCTAGTTTCGCTTGTACAAACAACTTTGTGTTCCAGGGAAATGAGCCATGAGCACAGAATAGAAAGCTTGGTGTTTTGTTATCTCATTAACGTGCTGACAGATTTACCTGTGATGCCCAGTGAGGAACCTTCTCAGATCTCTAATGCCATCTCTCCCTTGCTAGGGAAGGAAGGTTGCTATATTCTCATATTCTTGCAGAAAGCTGGGAGAACTGAGGTGAAAAAGATTTTGCGATTTGGTATTTTCTTGGGGTCTCTCTCCTAGAGACTCCACGTGCTCCTTGGTTTCCTCACTTGACCGCTTGTCCCAGGTCAGCTGAGGGGCGAGGCTGAGACCTGGGAGTCCCACAGGGGAGACCCTGCCATCCAGGGACTGGGGGTGAGAGGCCTGGGTCTGTGATGTGCTGGGAGGGGGAAAAGTAGAGTGTGGACCGTGGTGTTTGACATGGTTACTGTGCTAGTGGTTCCTGTGTGGATTTGTGGCCTCTAGCATCCCCTGGCCACGCGTGTCCATGGGTGACCACATCACACATGCACGAGGAGGCCATGAGGCGATGACCTCAGCTCTTCAGTGACCCGCATTGCTGTGCCATGGAGCAAGCTGGCTTTCCTGCTTGCCTAGACTTTCTTTCTTGCAGTGGAGAGTGGCCAGCACTGAATTCCTTTCTCTCTCCTTGTGTCTCAACCAGCAGTCACTGTGACAAAATTCTAGCACAATAAAATGTGAGGCATTCAGAGAAAGATGATCCAAGCAGAGGGCAAACAGGAAACCATGGCAATGGCCAGCTCTTGTCTAAACTGCCATCATCTTCTTTTTTCCTGAATTCTTAGCAAGCTTCCTCCATCCACAGTGGCTCCTTGGTGACAGTGTGCAAATCATCCAAGCTGACACCCGTTTGTTTCCCAGGGGCCCACTCTAAACATCCTCCCATGGCTTCTGGAATCTAATGCATCTTGTCTTGGGACTACAAATGTGACTGAGCATGGTGAAAATCCACAGGTTCCTTTTCACTGCATTTCATTTGAGTCTAGAAAGCAGAAAACAAGACTGAGTAGAATCTGGTCATGTTTATATCCATAAGACAGCAGAGTCAATGGGAGGTGGACCCCATTCTGGCTACCCCAGAACAAAAATGTGATTCTTGGCAGCCTGTACTGTTTCATGCTCTGCCTTGGAAAGAGCTACACTGAACCCCAGGGCTTCTCAAGAGATGCAGGTTTTCCCTGGGTCAGGAAGATCCCCTGGAGGAGAGCATGGCAGTCCACTCCAGTATTCTCGCCTGGAGAATCCCATGGACAGAGACTGGTGGGCTCCAGTCCACAGGGTCACCCAGAGTCACATGACTGAAGCAACTTAGCATGCACCCAGAACCCCAGTGTGAATGTGGGTGCAGCTTCTGTCTGCAGCCCCGTGCCCACACCCTTGCCTCCTCTCCCTGCACGCCAGTCTGGAAACAGCATCCTTCTGACCCATTATGCAGAGGGCTCACCCTCTGTGGCTCTTGAGTGTCTCCCCTGGTCCTGGGATAGTGAGGCTTCCATTAAAAAGCACAAAAACAGAAGCTCAAATCTCAAGTAGGTGTTACTCGACTGACTGCGTCCTTGTGTGATTTGAACTCAGTTGCTCACTTGTGTCCAACTCTTTGCAAACCCATGCTAGCCAAGCTCCTCTGTCCATGGAACTTTTTAGGCAAGAATACTGGAACAGGATGCCATTTCCTGCTTCAAGGGATCTTCCTGACCAAGGGATTGGATCCACATCTCTTGCGGCTCATGTATTGGCAGGCGGATTCTTTATGGCTGAGCCATCAGGAGACTGCATCCTTTGCACTCATGAAAAATGCCAGTGTACGAACCAGCCAAGTCACCATCAGCTGAGATCTTGGCCAGTTCCCAGGAGGCACTGTCACCAACCCCTTTCTTGGGCGAGGCCCCGGGTGCTGCTCAGAGAGGACCAGCATGTGCTCCGACCTGGCAGGATCCAGAGCATCTTGCATCCCAATGTGGAAAACAGCTTTGTAGCAGTTGTGGGGGACAAAACCCAGCCAGGAAGGTTGTGGATTCTGGCAACTCATTTATGTGACCACTGGGGGAGGAGCAAATGAGGGCTTCATGCTGGGGATGCATCAGGAAAATGGTCCATGATCTTATCTGAAAACAGTAGGCTGTTAGGAAATGAGCACCTGCATTGATTCAGAGTTAATCTTTAGCATCGTTCTCACGAGTGGAAGCTCCTGTGTCTGCCTCCTATTTTAGGTAGAAACTGAAAATTTGGGAGATAAGTGATACATATGGACAAATGCTGCAGAAAAAGAATATGTGTAAAATGCCATTTACTTCTCTTGATTACATTGTCTCGGGTTCTTTTCCTGTTTATAGAAGAGTTTCTGATTCTGTGAACTAAGGGCAGAGATCTCAGCTGATGGCGGCTCTCAGCATCACTGTGTTTTGGCAGGTTTGTGTGCTGATGTTTTTCAGTGTGCCAAGGGTACAGTCAGCTATGTAACACCTACTTGGGACTGGAGCTTTGGGCACAGACCTGGAGGGTTTGTCTGCATAGGATGTGCATCCCTTTCATTTGTAGCAGATTAAAACATATATTTCAGCATGATGCCTTTTCTCTGCCATGTTCCAGCTGGGTGTCTTGGTGTTAAGCATGGAATATTAACCCTCTGCCCCCACTGTCACTCTGGGGGTAGAAGCTCAGGGGAGTGAATGTTCCTCTTCATGGCCACGTCATGGGTTCCCAGGTGGCTTCTGCTTTGCTTCCCTGATTGTGAAGAAATTGGCCTGCCCTTCAAGGACCATGTGAGGTGTGGCCACGGCCATTCCTCATGATGGAATCTGACAGCTCCAAGTTTTTATATGCTTCTGAGTACAAAACACCAAGACAAACAAAAGAATCTTTTTTTCCCCCAGCTCTTCTCCCTAATTAGTTGGAACTTTCCTACCGGCTGAACTGCAGCACTTTTTATATTTTGGGTCAGTAGGTCTTAAAAAAAATAATTTATTTATTGTAATTGAGGGATAATTACTTTACAATATTGTGATAGTTTTTTGCCACACATTGACCTGAATCAGCCAGGGTGCACATGTGTCCCCCCATCCTGAAGCCCCCGCCCACCTCCCTCCCCCTCCCATCCTGCCAGATTGTCCCGGAGCACTGACTGTGAGTGCCTGGCTTTATCCATCAAACTTGCTCTGGTCATACGTTTTACACGTGATAATATACATGTTTCAATGCTGTTCTCTCAAAACACCCCACCCTTGCCTTCTCCCACATAGTCAGTCCCAAAGTCTGTTCTTTATATCTGTGTCTCTTTTGCTGCCCTGCAAGTAGGATGGTCATTACCATCTTTCTAAGTTCTCTATATGTTTAATATATAGTACTGGTGTTTCTCTTTCTGACTTACTTCACTCTGTATAATAGGCTCCAGTTTCATCCACCTCTTTAGAACTGACTGAAATGTGTCCCTTTTTATAGCCGAGTCTAGTCAAGGCTGTGGTTTTCCCAGTGGTCATGTATGGATGTGAGAGCTGGACTGTGAAGAAGGCTGAGCGCCGGAGAATTGATGCTTTTGAACTGTGGTGTTGGAGAAGACTCTTAAGAGTCCCTTGGACTGCAAGGAGATCTAACCAGTCCATTCTGAAGAAGATCAGCCCTGGGATTTCTTTGGAAGGAATGATGCTAAAGCTGAAACTCCAGTACTTTGGCCACCTCATGCGAAGAGTTCACTCATTGGAAAAGACTGATGCTGGGAGGGATTGGGGGCAGGAGGAGAAGGGGACGACAGAGGATGAGATGGCTGGATGGCATCACGGACTCGATGGACGTGAGTCTGAGTGAACTCCGGGAGATGGTGATGGACAGGGAGGCCTGGCGTGCTGCGAGTCATGGGGTCGCAAAGAGTCGGACATGACTGAGCAACTGAACTGAACTGAACTGAGTATTCCTTTGTGTATATGTACCCCAGTTTACTTATCCATTAAGCTGCTGATGGACATCTAGATTGCTTCCATGTCCTGGCTGTTGTAAATAGAGCAGCACTTTAAAAACTGGTATTAGTAGGGGGTTGTGTAGTAACAGTAACAGTAAACATGTCTTGGCCTCCGTGTGTATCTGCCTGAGACTCACTCCCCTGGATAGGCATTCCAGACTATAGACATGCCAACAACTTTACCTTTTCAAGTGAAATAGAAATTTCAATTGTTTGCGAGGGGCATTTCCCCTCTGTCTGCAGACTGTGATGTAGCAAACACACCTGTCTGTGACCAGGGGCCAAAGCCGGAACAGGACTGAATCTTCCCACTACAATCATTTCAGGTCCAACCTATCTCTGTTTTAAGCACAAAGGATGACTTTCCTTTAATAGGAGGAATGTGCTAATTCCTCAGACTGGGTGGCTTAAACAAGAGCCATTGATTTCTCGTAGTTCTGGCTGGAAGTCCAAGATCAAGTTGCCAGCAGGGTTGGTGGCTTCTGAGCGCTCCTTGATGTGTAGACGCCATCTTCTGCCTGGGTCCTCATGTGTCCTAATCTTTCTCTTCTAAGGATGCCAGTCTTGTTGGATTAAGGTGCACCTGAAGGACTCCATTTTATGTAAGAACTCTTTAAAGACTCTCTCTAAATACAGCCACATTCTGAAGTCTTGGAGGATAGGATTTGGGGAGCACAATTAAACCCATAATGAAAGGCCTAATGGACTCAGAGCAGAGCTGAGTACTAAACACATCCAGGCATTTTCACAAAAGTGGATACTTGTTTGACCATTCTGTGGTCATATGTAGACATTTGATAGAAAAGTTAAAAAAAAAAAAAAGGCAAACTTTTGTGACTTTGAGTAAATGGGTTGACTGCTCTGTTCCTGTCCACAAATGAACCTGGCTCTCACTGGCATCTTGTTTTGTCCAAAATGCCACAGTTAGGAGCAGAGCCTGGCTCTTAAGCTAGTACATCATACTCACTCTTTCATATGAACAGCTATTTAAGGAATATTTTTCAGGTTTACCAGGCTGTCGTAAACCAACACATGTGTGATAGGTGACCTCCCCTTAAGGAATGTTTTCTCTGAGCTTATTTGAGGTAAGCAATAATTATACAAGTAGGTAAAATTTCAGTTAACATTAGAATTGTTCTTTTTTTTTTTGCGTGAGGACTGTACTTTCAAGCGGAAGAGAACCAACTTAAACTAGTGTTGGAAGAAAAGAGGACTTACTGATGGGTGTCTGGGGTCAGGGGATCGAGGGGGTCAGGGAGCTCACTTTTCTGTCTGTGGGTTGACTTGTTCTCTCAAACCACTCGTTTCACCTGGTTGCTATTGCGGCAGGCTGAAACATGGCTGGCTCTAAAATAACGCGTGCATGCCTGCTCGGCCAGGTCCAACTCTTTTGCAACCCCATGGACCTTTTGCAACCCTGCCAGGCTCCTCTGTCTATGGAATTTTCCAGGCAAGAATACTGGAATGGGTTGCCAGTTCGTCCTCCAGGGGATCTTTCCAACCCAGGGATTGAACTTGCATCTCCGGTGTCTCCTGCATTGGCAGGCACGTTCTTTACCACTGAGCCACCTGGGAAGCCCTTCTGTAAAAGGGAGGCACACTTACTCCCTGGAATTTGTACACTTAACAGTGGTTAAAATGGCACATTTTGTTATATATATACATTTATATTTGAATGCGTGCATACTAAGTGGCTTCAGCTCTGTCCAGTTCTGTGATCCTATGGACTGTAGCCTGCCAGGCTCTGTCTGTCCACAGAATTCTCCAGGCAAGAATATTGCAGTGGGTTGCCATATCTTCTACAATTGAAGAAAGTAATGTACCAAAACTGATTGAATTGTATACTTTAAATAGGTGAATTTTATGGTACGTAGATCACACTCAATAAAACTGTTTAAGAAAATTGGTGACAAAACTTACCTTGTTCATGAGCCTACAACTGGTCAGGGTAAAATGGGTAGAGCTCATCTCTGCTCTGGGCGTTCACTGGGCAGTTTGAAGGCTGGAGGTGGGGACTGCGCTCAGCCACACGTCTGGTGGTTGGTGCTATCTGCTGGTGCCTGACTGGGGCCCTGGCTGGAGCACTTTTCCGTAGCCTTTCCTGTGACTGCTTGGCTTCCTCATATGGTGATGGCATCCTGAGGGAGAGATATAGGCAAAATCAATCACTTATTAGGGATTAACCTTGGAAATCAGGTAGTGGTACCACTGTTACTACTGCTGCTTTCTATTCCTTAAAAGTAGATCACCAAGTGTGACCCCCCTACTCAAGCACAGAGTCATTAGACTCCATCTGTTGATGGGAGGAAGGTCTAAAGAATTTGTGGGCATCTTGTTAAACCACAACAGACTGCCCTCTCTTCTCAGATGCTTTCACATTCTCTCCATGTGCAAAACATATTCATTCCCTCTCAAGATCCCTTAAAGCTCTCGTATGTTAAGGCATCAGGCTCAGACTTGATGTCCTCATTTCCATGTCTAACTCAGATGCAGGTGCCGAGGAGGTTTCTCAGGGGTGATTTCTTGAACACAGCTTCTGGGTTACAGTTTCTCTGGATAATCTGAACACCTGTGCACTAATGAGGTAGTCTGTTGGTTGGTTTTAGTCGCTAAATTGTGTCCGACTCTTGTGACCCCACAGACTATTGCCTACCAGCCTTCTCTGCTCATGAGATTTCCCTGGCAAGAATACTGAAGTGAGTAGCCATTTCCTTCTCTGGGGGATCTTCCCAACCCATAAATCAAACCTGAGTCTCCTGTGTTGCAGGCAGATTCTTTACCATCTGAGCTATGAGGGAATCAACCCCTGCAAACCCAACCTATGATGGGGAGATGGATAGGGTAACTGCTAAAGATACTTGTTCAGAAGGGGTAAGTGGGAGGCCTGCAGCAGCCACTGGTGCTGAGCAATTCTGAAATCCACCTGTTGTCTGTCCCTTGATTAAGATTTAGCCCTACTGCCTAGAAATTATTTTCTACATCTCTGACCTCTGGACTCTTGGTTCTACACTCTGAATCATGCTTCCTTTTCCATAAGAAGTAGTCTATGAGTGTGGAGCCTGCTTCCCACTCATACAGGTTTGGGGGTCCAGATGCCTTTTTTTCATTTTGTACTTTCTCTTTAATTTTTCAACTTGGCATAATTCTTTTAAAAACATTTTGGGTTTTATGTGAATCCATTTATAATCTGCTCCATCAGACAAAAGCTATATCTACAAGTCTCTTCAAAAGAAACCTCTTTTCTCAGGCTTCCTGTAAGGCTTGGAGGGGCAGGGGTTAACACTCTTCAGAGTCTGAAGGGGCTGTTCGACTGTTTGAAAGGGTCGGTGNCAAGTCTCTTCAAGAGAAACCTCTTTTCTCAGGCTTCCTGTAAGGCTTGGAGGGGCAGGGGTTAACACTCTTCAGAGTCTGAAGGGGCTGTTCGACTGTTTGAAAGGGTCGGTGATGACCCTTAAATCTTTCTGGGATCTTAAAAAGGACTTTACAGTATAGCCTTGGCCTCATCTTTTGACTATATTTTCTGAACAGAACTCTGAATTTGATTCTTTGCCTGGAAGCTGTTTCTTAATCTTAGCATGATTGGTTATCTGGAGAAGCTAGGAATACGAAATAACTTGAATTTCAAGCCCTATACATCCTGGTTCCTTTACAGTGAGAGTTATTTCTTTGGCTTATTCTCTTTTCTTACATTGTACCATGGGGATAGAGAAGCAATTCCAGTAGTCCCTTGGAAGTTTGACTTCAAAACCTAGAAGTTGAAAGTTTTCAAATAAAAATGTTGCTAAACAGCCTTGTAGCTTCCAGTAACATTTTTCTTTCTTTACTTCCTTACCAATAGCCTCTTCAAGATCAATCATACTTCTCTTTAGGGCTCTTCCAACTTCCATGCAGCTCCGCAGCCCCAGATCTATGACCACGTGTTTGATTCTTGGTTATGGCAACACCAACGTGGCACCAAAATCTGTTCCTGGTTACCTGCTGCTGTGTAACAACCCCAAGTTTAGCGGCTTATCAAAATAACAACAATTATTTTGCTAAAAAATTCTATAACTTGGGGAAATCTCAGTAGAGAAAGCCCTTCTTCACTCCATTTGGCGTTAACTGGGACACGCGGTCACCTCCATTTGACACTGGGCAGTGGTGCTGACTGTAAACTGGGTCTCAGCAGGGTCTGCAGCTCATGGGGCTGCTTGAATTACTCACAGTGTGATGTTTAATGTACGGGGGAGAGAGAAGGGGCATTGGAAGAGAGGGAGAGAGGAAGCTGAAGGGAGTTCTATCATCTTTTTAAAAAATTTTAAAATTGAAGTATAGTTGACTTTCAATGCTGTGCTACTTTGCTGCATACAGCAAAGTGATTCAGTTATATATATTTATATATATTCTTTTTCAGATTATTTTCCATTTTAGGTTATTGTAAGACATTAAGTACATTTCCCGTGCTGTTCACTAGATCATTCTTATTTATTTTATATATAGTAGTGAGCATCTATTACTCCCAAACTCCTAATTTATCCCTCACCCCACATTTCCCCTTTGGAAGCTATAAGATTTTTTTTTTTAATGTCTGCAAGTCTGTCTTCATTTTGTAAATAAGTTCATTTACAATGAGGTATCACCTCACACTGGTCAGAACGGCCATCACCAAAAAGTCTATGAATAAGTACTGGGGACGGTGTGAGGAAAAAGGAACCTCTCTTGTTGGCTCCAGTATGAAAGCTTTCATGGAGAGCTTGCATCAGGTGATGACTTTTGGGGGACCAATTACTGCAGCTAAAGGTACAGCAGGTAGAAAAATGTGTTTACTTGTGTCTGTGATGAGGTGAGATTGTATTTTGTGGGAAGAATGACTGATAAAAAATCAACCAGGACCTACTGTACAGCACAGGGAACTCTACTCAACACTCTGTAATAACCTATGTTGGAAAAGAATCTAAAAAAGAATGGATACATGTATATGTATAACTGAGTCACTTTGCTGTCTAGCAGAAACTAACACAGCATTGTAAATCAACTATCCTCCAATATAAAATAAAAATTAAATTAAAAAAAGAACGAGAGCAACATGTGAATTTCAAAATGATGGATGTTAACAACATTCAAGAAGATTAGGATGAAAACACTCTCCAGAGTCCATTCAGTTAGGTGTCTGAGCACTGCCGGATGGTGGGGAGTGTGGTGGATTACACACAGTTCCTCCCCAAACCTGCTCTCACAGATTGGATTGAAAATTGCCTCTTATTAGAGATTTTCCAGAGACGTTTGTCCTAGTGCTCCCAAGGAAGCAAGGTAATCTTTGATTTGTCTCTGACTGTGGTAGCATCTCGGGTGGCTTTGTGAGTTCATCTCATAAAGCCAGTCCATCAGCAGGTTGTTATGTACATATATATAATATGGTGCCGATTGGCCCACATGTCACTGAATTGAAGGATGGTTGAAATCAATTGGCAGAATCAACTCTTCTATTTCTACATGGGTTAGGGAAGCTTGTGTCGGTATTCTGGTGGATGGAGCTGGGTTTCTTCTCTCTGGAGTGCAATGAAGTGTCCAGTAATGAGTTATGAGATGTTAATGGGTTTGGAGTAACTTTGGGCAGCCTGTATATTGGAGCTCAGGGCTGTGTTCCTGTGTTGCTGGAGAATTTGCATGGTATATCTTGCTCTGGAACTTGTTGGCCCTTGGGTGGTGCTTGGTTTCAGTGTAGGTATGGAGGCGTTTGATGAGCTCCTATCAATTAATGTTCCCTGGAGTCAGGAGTTCTCTGGTGTTCTCAGGATTTGGACTTAAGCCTCCTGCTTCTGGTTTTCAGTCTTATTTTTACAGTAGTCTCAAGACTTCTCCATCTATACAGCACCGATGATAAAACATCTAGGTTAAAGATGAAAAGTTTCTCCACAGTGAGGGACACCCAGAGAGGCTCACAGAGTTACATGGAGAAGAGAAGAGGGAGGAGGGAATTAGAGGTGACCCAAATGAGATGAGGTGGAATCAAAAGAGGAGAGAGTGAGCTAGCCAGTAATCATTTCCTTATGTGCGCTCCACAGTCTGGACCACTCAGAGATGTTCACAGAGTTATACAGAGAAGAGAAGAGGGAGGAAGGAGACAGAGGTGGCCAGGAGGATAAAGGGGGGAATGAAAAGGAGACAGACAGATCCAGCCAGTAATCCATTCCCTAAGTGTTCTCCACCGTCTGGAACACACAGAGATTCACAGAGTTGGGTAGAGAAGAGAAGGGGGAGGGAGGAGACAGAGGCAACCTGGTGGAGAAAAAGGAGAGTCCAAAGGGGGAGAGAGCAGTCAAGCCAGTAATCTCACTCTCAAGTAAAAATGGGTACTGAAGAATGGGTTTTTACACGTACAAAATTGATAACATATACCGAAAAGCAAAGATTAAAAATCTAGAGTAGAGGTTGGGTTTTCAAAAATACAATATTAAAGAAAAGAAGAAGAAAAAAACAAAGTCCCAAAAAATATTTTAAAAAGAAAAAAAAATATATATGAAATTTGCTTTAAAAATAGGGTCCTTTTTTTGAAAAATAATAGTAGATTATAAAAATGAAAATTAAAAGAATAATAGAGGACTTTAAAATTTAAAAAAGTTTAAAAAAGAAGAAAAAAAATGATAGTAAAAATAGTAAAGATATATCTAGGACTTTTTCTGGTGTTGT
>SJYW01043105.1:125166-145297 GCA_006410735.1 Raphicerus campestris | reverse complement strand
TTATACAGAGAAGAGAAGAGGGAGGAAGGAGACAGAGGTGGCCAGGAGGATAAAGGGGGGAATGAAAAGGAGAGAGACAGATCCAGCCAGTAATCCATTCCCTAAGTGTTCTCCACCATCTGGAACACACAGAGATTCACAGAGTTGGGTAGAGAAGAGAAGGGGAAGGGAGGAGACAGAGGCAACCTGGTGGAGAAAAAGGAGAGTCCAAAGGGGGAGAGAGCAGTCAAGCCAGTAATCTCACTCTCAAGTAAAAATGGGTACTGAAGAATGGGTTTTTACACGTACAAAATTGATAACATATACCGAAAAGCAAAGATTAAAAATCTAGAGTAGAGGTTGGGTTTTCAAAAATACAATATTAAAGAAAAGAAGAAGAAAAAAACAAAGTCCCAAAAAATATTTTAAAAAGAAAAAAAAATATATATGAAATTTGCTTTAAAAATAGGGTCCTTTTTTTGAAAAATAATAGTAGATTATAAAAATGAAAATTAAAAGAATAATAGAGGACTTTAAAATTTAAAAAAGTTTAAAAAGAAAAAAAAGAATGATAGTAAAAATAGTAAAGATATGTCTAGGACTTTTTCTGGTGGTGTGGGCAGTGTGGGGTCAGTTCATTTTCAGATGGTTCCTTGGTCCGGCGTATATATCTCAAAATCTATAGGCCCCTTCCTATGACTGCTCAGAGATGTTCACAGAATTATACAGAGAAGAGAAGAGGGAGGAAGGAGACAGAGGTGGCCAGGAGGATAAAAGGGGACAGTCAAAAGGAGAGAGACAGATGACAATTAGAAATAATTTACTCTTATTCAACCTGGGGGAGTCTGTGGTTAAAAACACCTTCAGGAGCTATGAAAAATTCACCCAGTGTTTATTTACATATTTAGTTTTATTTCTATATATTTTCAGTTGAGGTGTAATTTACCTATAAGGAGCTGTGAAGTGTTTAGTAACCAGCTCAGCACGCAGAGTGCACACTCCCAGGATTGGGTGAGGCGACCTAGGGTCAGTGTGACAGTGTCCTTTCATCCTGTCATCTGTCCTTGAGCACCAGTTTGCTCCTGGATAAACTGGGGATAATAATCCCTGAGCTGCTGTGTGGCTGGAAGGTTAATTGTGATAATGGTGTGTGTGTGAGGGTGCCTGGTGCAGACATTGATGGATTGCTGGTTCTCCTTTCTCTGCCCACTCCTCACCCTCGTCCCACATCCCTGGGTACCACAGGTTAGAAAACGCAGTGTAGAGTGGGGCTGCTTCTGAATCACCTCTTTGCCAGCAGTTAGCATCAGTAGCAGGCAGAAAATAAGATAGAATGGTTTGGCTTCTTATTTTCTGTTTAGCAATAAGCAGCTTATTTGCACATAACCTGATTTCTTTCAAGCTGCAAAATTTTGTAAATGAGGAAAAGCAATATATCCTAAAACATGCAGATTATAATGAGGCATATAGAGTCTGACTGCTCTTCACATTTTCCTGGCAAACTACTTTTTTTTCTCTGCGGTCTAAATTTCATGACCTTGAGTTTCTTGTTCTCTGCCTCATTTTCTGTTGAATGACATTGGATGACATTGCAAAAATGAAGTTGAAGGACTGCTTGGGCTCAAAAGAATTGGTTTCCCTGGTTTTGAGGGTAGTTGGAAAAAACATGAAAAAGGAAGAAAATGAGACATAAATGGAGGGCTAAAGACAAGGACAAAGAAGAGATTGATGAGAGATTCGTCCTCTGTTCTGGTCATTTTTCTGTGGGTCTCTGGTGTCTTGTGACCTGTACCCTTGTGGGCAGAGAAAGTGAGGATGCAGGTCCAAGATGATGATCTAATCCATTTAATATGCTCACTTACAGACATGGCGTCCATTTCTTCTGCATAATGGCAATGGCACAGTGCCCCTCCTTCATGGGGCTTCTTGCGTGGGGTGATGCATCACTGGACAGATACTCTTTTTTTTTTTTTTTTTAATAAACTTTCCAGACACTTAATTAAATCTTGCATGCCCTCTAATAAAAAAATTGACAATGAGCATACCAGTAGCATATTGTAGATGACAGAGACACACCAAGAGANCTCTTTTTTTTTTTTTTTTAATAAACTGTCCAGACACTTAATTAAATCTTGCATGCCCTCTAATAAAAAAATTGACAATGAGCATACCAGTAGCATATTGTAGATGACAGAGACACACCAGGAGAAAATGACTGGCTGTTCCCTTCGGTTTTCACAAGCTCTGTAGACATCGTCTGCTGTTCTCTCTGCCCATGGCTCCAGCTCCCAAACCCACAATGACTGGAAGCATGGTGTGAATGCATCAGCTGCTCTGGAGCTGGAATTGTCTTGGGAAGACTAATTATGACCCACTTAAGAAAAGTTATCTAGGAAAATTTGCATGCGTTTTCTGTAAGATTTGGGTACAAAACCTTTATGGTATATAAATTCTTGGAGGTTTACCCAGGTCTTCAGTTGGACGGAGGCAGATGCTCTGGAGAAGGGAAGGACATCTCCTGGGCTGTGGGTGGAAAGTTATGCAAAGAGTTGTTCGCTTCTGCTTTGGCAGTGGTCGCTGGTCAGAACAATCTGGAGTCTTGACAAGGATTTTAAGCAGCTCTCACTGCAGCCTCTGCCTGCCTGAGTCACTAGTGTGGGTCCTGCGTTGGCCTTTTGGTCCTGCTTGTCAAGGAGGAAAGGCAGACCCAGTGAATCAAGGCGGCAAGGCATGCATTTGGAACCAGAACTGAGTGGGTTGTAAAGTTAATCAGTGAAGAGAGAGACGACCTCAGCCATCTAGTCTCCAAGCCCAGAAACTGAACAACTTTCTGTTGTGTTCTCTCAGCACGTTCATCAGATAATTCTGCCACCTCCCAGTTTCGTTTGTCCACTGGTCCTAGCCTGAGAATTGTTTTCATTGTGTGTTTCTTTTTGGACGGTCAAATATCTCTGAAATAATAAGAAACTGGCCAATTTGTGACATCTTCCCACTCCAGTATGACTGTGTAGAATGTCCAGCCTAAGACCCAAAGACTGTGCTTTTCCTGCCATCCCGCCCTGGCAGGATCAAGTCCTGGGCTCTGTCCAGTCTCAACCCAGCTTCTCTGACCGCTTTTCCTCCTGCACTGAATGACAAGTCAGGCTAGAAAAACTGGGAGTCGTGCTAGATTCTCACCTTTCCCTAGACATTGAGCCACAACGTCTCTTGGATTTCATCTCCTGAATCTCTCTTTCTTCTGTCCTTAGATCTATCAGGCTTTGCCTGGACTCATGCACTAGTCTCTCCAGGGTCCCCACTTCCATTCCCACTCTCCTCCAGTTCGGCTCTCACTACTGCCAGCTGCCCTTCTCCAGTGCCTGGGGGACCGACCACTTTCTCCTTCACCTCTGTCCATGATTAACATCCTCAGGATAAATGTTAAACTTGGTCTATAGCAACACCTTCTCGCCCTGACCACTGTCTGGCCTGCTGATTTCATTTCTTGCCACTCCTTTCTCCCATGTAACCCCCTCTTCAGCCCTTCATGGTCCCTGGAGGTGGCTGCCTTTCCCACATGGCACTTCGCCTTTGCCTGCACGCACTGCTCCCTTTCCATCTTAGATCCTACTTGCCATCAAGACTTGGTTTCAGGGTCCCTTCTGTTGAGTGCTCTGTAGGTTTCCCTAGCCTCATATACAGCATGTGTTAATATGCCTGCTTGCTGTGGCCTTGGCTGAACTGTAAGCTGCCTTCTGGGAGAGGCAGACTCTCCCTAATTTCAACCTTTGTCCTCCACACCTAGCATTGTGCCTGGTCAAGGTAGACTCTCAAGAAATGGTTGTTGGATGAGCTAGTGAGTGTTTAAGATACATCTTATCAATAGATGATGATGATGATGATCACTGTTATCACGTTGTTAATGGTTGATAATTCTACTAGCAATTGAGTCATAAACTATTAATGCCTTTCAGGTCACAAAGTCAAGCTCTGCCACTAAGCAGCCGTATGAGCTTGGACAAATTACCTAATCCTTGCAAGCTGCTGTTTTCCCATCTGTAAAATGGGATAATGGAGTTGTTTTGAGACCTAAATGATATGGTAGAGACTAAATATATGGGTTATATATAACACTGAATGAATGTTAGTTACTACAATTAAAATCACCATTAAATATTTAGATATTATGAGTCTATGTAGGTAATGTTTTAAACTTACTGTCTTTGTGTTTTTCTATTTAAATTTGTTTGCAAACAAGATTTTGTCATAGTAGTAGCTGAAATACCTTGGAGTGACAAATTTAGTAGATTCCTAGAGCAGAGAGAAACCAGACAGCCTATAGCAGAGGGACTCTTGAATATTTCACAGTAGACAAACAAAGTTATTTTCTGTCATGGCAGTGTATTGGGTGGGATGACCTTTATCAGTTGATGACAGTGATGTAGCAGAAGAGACAGTTTTCCACTTGACCTTTATACAATGTGCCAGCTTGTCTCCTAACACAAACTGGGTTACAATTGACAGGCTTGAGAGAATGCTAACCTGATGGAAGCTTATTGTTTGGGAGGAGGCGGGCACTAAGGCAGCCTGTTAGCTCTGGGATGTGGTGACTTGCATGTCCCTGGGGTGGCTGTGAATGAGTGCCTGTTGCCTGAGTCACTGCAAGAGCATCTCATGTAATTAGCTCCCCTGGGAGTTTGTTTTTCACTGAGGTTTGTTCATAATGAATTTTCACTGCCATGGACTTGATCACTCTGTGTTCTCGTGACTTTCTGCCTCTGTCAGCTCTTCCTCTCCTTGCCGGAACGTCACAGGATGTTTTCCGCTCCCTGTTTCTTGCAGCTTCATTTTTGCATTTCTCTCCACTTTACTACTTCCCTTTAGTTTTCTCCTGTTGAGTGATTCTTCACGAGGGCTGTCTGTGAACTTTGCAAGTTTGCTCCTTCTCCAGACGGTTCTGGGAAGCAGAAGGAACGTGCGGAGGTTCAGCCTGGTGGTGGTGGTGGAGGGATGTGCTGCTGGGAACAGGTCCACTTGGGTTGTCTCCCTAGTTTTGGTACCAACTGCATGGATGATTGCAGGTAAGCAACTCTGTCACTTTAGGAAGCCCGTGGAAGGATTACGTTTTTGTTTGGAGTCAGGGCCACAGGCAGTCTTGATCAGGAAAATTAAAAATGGAAAATGCTTGTGTCCTTTTGCAACTTCNTTCATCTCCTGAATCTCTCTTTCTTCTGTCCTTAGATCTATCAGGCTTTGCCTGGACTCATGCACTAGTCTCTCCAGGGTCCCCACTTCCATTCCCACTCTCCTCCAGTTTGGCTCTCACTACTGCCAGCTGCCCTTCTCCAGTGCCTGGGGGACCGACCACTTTCTCCTTCACCTCTGTCCATGATTAACATCCTCAGGATAAATGTTAAACTTGGTCTATAGCAACACCTTCTCGCCCTGACCACTGTCTGGCCTGCTGATTTCATTTCTTGCCACTCCTTTCTCCCATGTAACCCCCTCTTCAGCCCTTCATGGTCCCTGGAGGTGGCTGCCTTTCCCACATGGCACTTCGCCTTTGCCTGCACGCACTGCTCCCTTTCCATCTTAGATCCTACTTGCCATCAAGACTTGGTTTCAGGGTCCCTTCTGTTGAGTGCTCTGTAGGTTTCCCTAGCCTCATATACAGCATGTGTTAATATGCCTGCTTGCTGTGGCCTTGGCTGAACTGTAAGCTGCCTTCTGGGAGAGACAGACTCTCCCTAATTTCAACCTTTGTCCTCCACACCTAGCATTGTGCCTGGTCAAGGGAGACTCTCAAGAAATGGTTGTTGGATGAGCTAGTGAGTGTTTAAGATACATCTTATCAATAGATGATGATGATGATGATCACTGTTATCACGTTGTTAATGGTTGATAATTCTACTAGCAATTGAGTCATAAACTATTAATGCCTTTCAGGTCACAAAGTCAAGCTCTGCCACTAAGCAGCCGTATGAGCTTGGACAAATTACCTAATCCTTGCAAGCTGCTGTTTTCCCATCTGTAAAATGGGATAAAGGAGTTGTTTTGAGACCTAAATGATATGGTAGAGACTAAATATATGGGTTATATATAACACTGAATGAATGTTAGTTACTACAATTAAAATCACCATTAAATATTTAGTTATTATGAGTCTATGTAGATAATGTTTTAAACTTACTGTCTTTGTGTTTTTCTATTTAAATTTGTTTGCAAACAAGATTTTGTCATAGTAGTAGCTGAAATACCTTGGAGTGACAAATTTAGTAGCTTCCTAGAGCAGAGAGAAACCAGACAGCCTATAGCAGAGGGACTCTTGAATATTTCACAGTAGACAAACAAAGTTATTTTCTGTCATGGCAGTGTATTGGGTGGGATGACCTTTATCAGTTGATGACAGTGATGTAGCAGAAGAGACAGTTTTCCACTTGACCTTTATACAATGTGCCAGCTTGTCTCCTAACACAAACTGGGTTACAATTGACAGGCTTGAGAGAATGCTAACCTGATGGAAGCTTATTGTTTGGGAGGAGGCGGGCACTAAGGCAGCCTGTTAGCTCTGGGATGTGGTGACTTGCATGTCCCTGGGGTGGCTGTGAATGAGTGCCTGTTGCCTGAGTCACTGCAAGAGCATCTCATGTAATTAGCTCCCCCGGGAGTTTGTTTTTCACTGAGGTTTGTTCATAATGAATTTTCACTGCCATGGACTTGATCACTCTGTGTTCTCGTGACTTTCTGCCTCTGTCAGCTCTTCCTCTCCTTGCCGGAACGTCACAGGATGTTTTCCGCTCCCTGTTTCTTGCAGCTTCATTTTTGCATTTCTCTCCACTTTACTACTTCCCTTTAGTTTTCTCCTGTTGAGTGATTCTTCACGAGGGCTGTCTGTGAACTTTGCAAGTTTGCTCCTTCTCCAGACGGTTCTGGGAAGCAGAAGGAACGTGCGGAGGTTCAGCCTGGTGGTGGTGGTGGAGGGATGTGCTGCTGGGAACAGGTCCACTTGGGTTGTCTCCCTAGTTTTGGTACCAACTGCATGGATGATTGCAGGTAAGCAACTCTGTCACTTTAGGAAGCCCGTGGAAGGATTACGTTTTTGTTTGGAGTCAGGGCCACAGGCAGTCTTGATCAGGAAAATTAAAAATGGAAAATGCGTGTGTCCTTTTGCAACTTCTTCCAGAGCCAGATCTGCTTGGTGTGAGAAAGCACTTCATCTACTAGATGGGTGCAATTGCATTTGCCCTCTTCACTCCCCTGAACCCATATAAGAAACAAAGAGAATAATGGGCACTTTCAAACTGTGGTGCTGGAGACCCTCGAGAGTCCCTTGGATAGCAAGGACATGGGTGTAGCAAGGAGATCAAACCAGTGAATCTAAAAGGAAGTCAGGCCTGAATATTTACTGGAACTGCTGATGCTGATGCTGAAACCTCAATACTTTGGCCCCCTGATGCGAAGAACTGACTCATTGGAAAAGACCCTGATGCTGGACAAGCTTGAAGGCGGGAGGAGAAGGGGATGAAAGCAGATGAGATGGTTGGATGGTCTCACCGACTCCATAGACATAAGTTTGAGCAAACTCAGGAAGATAGTGAAGGACAGGGAAGCCTAGCATTCTGCCATGAATTTGCAAAGAGTTGGACTAGCGACTGAACAAAGACAACAATGGATGCAGAAAGTGGGCTGATTCAAAGAACTTTGCCAAAATGTTAACAGGGCCTGTCTCTGGTTGGGATGTTGTGGATAATGGTCTCTGTTAATCCTTTCTACATTACCCCCCCCCCAAAAAAAAAGGCAGAAAGAGAGAACAGTTTTTAGGAGGGAAAATAACATGCTTTGGAAAGTTAGAAATCTGATAAAACCGTCAGTACCACAGCTTGGGACTTAGCCTCTTGTTTCAAATGAGTGAATCTTGCTGAGATTAATATTTTATACATATCTATGGAATCAGAAATTCACTCACATTGTTTAAATAAGAATTTCTGTCTATCAAAACAGTGCGTGAAGATGTAAACCTTTGTTTTTCTTGACTCATAGCATGAAACACTCACTTACATCCTGTGAATTTGAGGCAGATTCACGAAAACTTGGCAACTTATGTTAATCAGGTCATGTCTGACTCTGTTTGCCACCCCATGGACTGTAACCCACCAGGCTCCTCTGCCATGGAATTCTTCAGACAAGATTACTGCAGAGGGTTGCTGTTTCTTACCCAGGGATCCAACCTGGGTCTCCTGCATCGCAGGTAGATTCTTTACCATCTGCTGCTGCTAAGTCACTTCAGTCATGTCTGACTCTGTGCAACCCCACAGATGGCAGCCCACCAAGCTCTGCCGTCCCTGGGATTCTCCAAGCAAGAACACTGGAATGGGTTGCCATTTCCTTCTCCAATCTTTACCATCTGAGCCACCAGGAAAGGCAGTATTTACAGCTCTTCAACACTTTTGTGTCTATGTATTTTCTTCAGAATTCCAGAAGGCTGTGATTTTCAGGCTGTGTTCTCAGGGGTCCCAGGCTGGAGGAGGGGACCATCCAGAGCACTGGAGCCCCTGGGCTTTGTCTGTTCTTAGCACTCCTGTAAGGTTCATCACAAAATGGGTTCCATTGCTAAAAAAAAGCAAAGCAAAACAAGCCAAAAAAACAAGAAGTAAGCAAAAATATTGAGACGTATCATGATTAGAACTTAAAGATGATGGCTTGGAAGCCCTGAAACTTTGTAGAGAGGAAAGAAGAGATATCCCTTCTGTCTCCAGGCTTCTTTTTCATATCTAATGAAAGTTTCACCTTTGAGTGTCTACAAACAGTATACCTCAGAGGGGCTCAGCCTGGAAGGATGATGGTGCTTGAGTCTAATGAGGTTCTGAATAGTGAGTACAGGATTGGCAAGTGTGGTTTGCCAATCATACTGAAACAAATCCTTCTAGTTACCCACGGGGCATGAGTACTTCCTATGAGCTCATACAAGGGTGGTTTTTCAGCATAAACAGCAGTGTCCTTCCAGTGCCATTTGTCCCGGTCAAGGATGTTATTCCGTGTCCATTCCACTTAGAGGGATTCATTTTCTACTTGGCAGGTGGAACCAATTGCTTTGGATCCACCATGCAAACCTCCACATCCTAAACCAAACCCCTAGTAATGAAACTTCCCAAATTTTAAACAAAACAAACAGATACACAGAGCCCACCATTACCTCTTTAGACAAAAGAAAAAGAGGATTTGGATGGAAGGATATGCTCATTCAAGATCAAGGAAGCATCCTGCTCCTCTCTGTCTCTCTCTCTGTGTCACTCTGTCTTTCAGGATAGCAGCTGTTTGGATGCTGGCTGTGGGACTGAGAATATCAGCTGGTCATTTCTTCCCACCCTAAGACCTTTCCCACTAATGTCCTGGTACCCTATTATGGTGTGAAAAACCACTATTGTTCAACATCAGTGTTTGGACAATTAGATTTCTATAGGGAAAAGTTCCCATCCAAAAGTGAATAGAAAAATATGCCATGATTAACGTCATTTATGGGGACTGAACTTTTGGGGCCAGTACATCATGAGAAACACTGGACTGGAAGAAACACAAGCTGGAATCAAGATTGCTGGGAGAATTATGAATAACCTCAGATATGCAGATGACACCACCCTTATGGCAGAAAGTGAAGAGCAACTAAAAAGCCTCTTGATGAAAGTGAAAGAGGAGAGTGAAAAAGTTGGCTTAAAGCTCAACATTCAGAAAACGAAGATCATGGCATCTGGTCCCACCACTTCATGGGAAATAGATGGGGAAACAGTGGAAACAGTGTCAGACTTTTATTTTGGGGGGCTCCCAAATCACTGCAGATGGTGACTGCAGCCATGAAATTAAAAGATGCTTACTCCTTGGAAGGAAAGTGATGACCAACCTAGATAGTATATTAAAAAGCAGAGACATTACTTTGCCAACAAAGGTCCATCTAGTCAAGTCTATTGTTTTTCCAGTGGTCATGTATGGATGTGAGAGTTGGACTGTGAAGAAAGCTGAGCACTGAAGAATTGATGCTTTTGAATTGTGGTGTTGGAGAAGACTCTTGAGAGTCCCTTGGACTGCAAGGAGATCTAGCCAGTCCATCCTAAAGGAGATTAGTCCTGGGTGTTCATTGGAAGGACTGATGCTAAAGCTGAAACTCCAGTACTTTGGCCACCTTATGCAAAGAGTCGACACATTGGAAAAGACTCTGATGCTGGGAGGGATTGGGNATGAAACACTCACTTACATCCTGTGAATTTGAGGCAGATTCACGAAAACTTGGCAACTTATGTTAATCAAGTCATGTCTGACTCTGTTTGCCACCCCATGGACTGTAACCCACCAGGCTCCTCTGCCATGGAATTCTTCAGACAAGATTACTGCAGAGGGTTGCTGTTTCTTACCCAGGGATCCAACCTGGGTCTCCTGCATCGCAGGTAGATTCTTTACCATCTGCTGCTGCTAAGTCACTTCAGTCATGTCTGACTCTGTGCAACCCCACAGATGGCAGCCCACCAAGCTCTGCCGTCCCTGGGATTCTCCAAGCAAGAACACTGGAATGGGTTGCCATTTCCTTCTCCAATCTTTACCATCTGAGCCACCAGGAAAGGCAGTATTTACAGCTCTTCAACACTTTTGTGTCTATGTATTTTCTTCAGAATTCCAGAAGGCTGTGATTTTCAGGCTGTGTTCTCAGGGGTCCCAGGCTGGAGGAGGGGACCATCCAGAGCACTGGAGCCCCTGGGCTTTGTCTGTTCTTAGCACTCCTGTAAGGTTCATCACAAAATGGGTTCCATTGCTAAAAAAAAGCAAAGCAAAACAAGCCAAAAAAACAAGAAGTAAGCAAAAATATTGAGACGTATCATGATTAGAACTTAAAGATGATGGCTTGGAAGCCCTGAAACTTTGTAGAGAGGAAAGAAGAGATATCCCTTCTGTCTCCAGGCTTCTTTTTCATATCTAATGAAAGTTTCACCTTTGAGTGTCTACAAACAGTATACCTCAGAGGGGCTCAGCCTGGAAGGATGATGGTGCTTGAGTCTAATGAGGTTCTGAATAGTGAGTACAGGATTGGCAAGTGTGGTTTGCCAATCATACTGAAACAAATCCTTCTAGTTACCCACGGGGCATGAGTACTTCCTATGAGCTCATACAAGGGTGGTTTTTCAGCATAAACAGCAGTGTCCTTCCAGTGCCATTTGTCCCGGTCAAGGATGTTATTCCGTGTCCATTCCACTTAGAGGGATTCATTTTCTACTTGGCAGGTGGAACCAATTGCTTTGGATCCACCATGCAAACCTCCACATCCTAAACCAAACCCCTAGTAATGAAACTTCCCAAATTTTAAACAAAACAAACAGATACACAGAGCCCACCATTACCTCTTTAGACAAAAGAAAAAGAGGATTTGGATGGAAGGATATGCTCATTCAAGATCAAGGAAGCATCCTGCTCCTCTCTGTCTCTCTCTCTGTGTCACTCTGTCTTTCAGGATAGCAGCTGTTTGGATGCTGGCTGTGGGACTGAGAATATCAGCTGGTCATTTCTTCCCACCCTAAGACCTTTCCCACTAATGTCCTGGTACCCTATTATGGTGTGAAAAACCACTATTGTTCAACATCAGTGTTTGGACAATTAGATTTCTATAGGGAAAAGTTCCCATCCAAAAGTGAATAGAAAAATATGCCATGATTAACGTCATTTATGGGGACTGAACTTTTGGGGCCAGTACATCATGAGAAACACTGGACTGGAAGAAACACAAGCTGGAATCAAGATTGCTGGGAGAATTATGAATAACCTCAGATATGCAGATGACACCACCCTTATGGCAGAAAGTGAAGAGCAACTAAAAAGCCTCTTGATGAAAGTGAAAGAGGAGAGTGAAAAAGTTGGCTTAAAGCTCAACATTCAGAAAACGAAGATCATGGCATCTGGTCCCACCACTTCATGGGAAATAGATGGGGAAACAGTGGAAACAGTGTCAGACTTTTATTTTGGGGGGCTCCCAAATCACTGCAGATGGTGACTGCAGCCATGAAATTAAAAGATGCTTACTCCTTGGAAGGAAAGTGATGACCAACCTAGATAGTATATTAAAAAGCAGAGACATTACTTTGCCAACAAAGGTCCATCTAGTCAAGTCTATTGTTTTTCCAGTGGTCATGTATGGATGTGAGAGTTGGACTGTGAAGAAAGCTGAGCACTGAAGAATTGATGCTTTTGAATTGTGGTGTTGGAGAAGACTCTTGAGAGTCCCTTGGACTGCAAGGAGATCCAGCCAGTCCATCCTAAAGGAGATTAGTCCTGGGTGTTCATTGGAAGGACTGATGCTAAAGCTGAAACTCCAGTACTTTGGCCACCTTATGCAAAGAGTCGACACATTGGAAAAGACTCTGATGCTGGGAGGGATTGGGGGCTGGAGGAGAAGGGAACAACAGAGGATGAGATGACTTGATGGCATCACTTACTCGATGGACATGAGTTTGAGTGAACTCCAGGAGTTGGTGATGGACAGGGAGGCCTGGCGTACTGCCATTCATGGGTTCACAAAGAGTCAGACATGACTGAGCAACTGAACTGAACTGAACTGAGGACCATAGCTGAGCACTCCTCCTCCCCCTGGTGGCAATATGTATTAATTGGAGGCAGAACGTTTGGGCAGGAAGTCACTTGCTCTGCAGACTCTGTAAGGTGATGACAGTCACCCCTTCCCTCCAGAAATGTTGCTATGAGGTCAGATACCCTGACAGTGGACTCACTGTTTTGATAGAGCTTATTTCTGGTCCAGTTGAAGTGACAGTCCTTCCTTATTACACTTACGTCAAAGGTTAGATTTCTTATAACACGACAGTTACATCAGACTTCTCCAAAGTCCAGAGCAGACTTTTTAAAATATTGGTCCGACTCTGGTTTATAACTTAAGGTTTAGAGTCTGCTCTGGCGACTTTTGTGTCATTGATTGGGCTATTATCCCTTAACCCCCTCAGCGTTCTCCTCAATTCAGTGTTGTCCTCAGACTCAGCCTCCTAGCTCCTGGCCCACTTCCGCAGACCACCTCTGCTACTGACGCCAGCTGTTGGGATGAGGAACCCCCAGAAGAGGTTCATCCAGGGGGAGGTTCACCCGCTTCCTCCTTTCTTCTTCCCTCTCTTGGGGGTTGTGGGGCTTTATCCGTTCACCTGAGAAGTGTCTGGGGCAAGTTTGCAGCTGTCTGGACAGTTAATTCTCCGGGTCAGTGGCTTTCTCAGCTTTTGGCAGTGACCCACAGAAAGAAATATACCTGATCCTACACATACACGGACAAAAATACAGCCCCCTCCACACCGTATTTGTTCTGGTTAGCTCAGGAAAAAGGAATGCTGGTCTCCACCCTTTAAATTGATATTAGCACCCAGTAGTGGGTGGGCCAGCATTTTGAAAAATACTATTCTGGTCCCTCGGATCTTCCTTGGTGGCTCAGACAGTAAAGGATCTGCCTGCAATGCAGGAGACCCAGGTTCAATCGCTGGGTCAGGCAGATCCCCTGGAGAAGGAAATGGCAACCCACTGCAGTATTTTTGCCTGGAGAGTTCCATGGACAGGGGAAGCTGGCAGGATACAGTCCATGGGGTCGCAAAGAGTCAGACACGACTGAGCGACTGGCACTTTCTTTCTTTTCCTCTGGTCCCTCAGATGACTCACAACCCCTGTGTGGGGCTGGGGCTGTTCTACTCCTCTGTGCTGTCTCCAGGGACACTTAAGGGCCCCTGTTCTGCCTCGGTTTTCAGGAAAGTTGGAAACCCTCTCTCCTCAAGAAACAGCAGGGCTCCAGGAGGGACTTTTGCCTTTTCCCGACTCCCCCACTCTGCTTTCTCCCCAAGGACTTCTCACCATATTTGAAGGTGGCACCAGAGTGGCCTGTGGGTTCTGAACTCTGCCAACCTTAAGCCACGAGTGAGGTGCCCTTTACCCTTCTTTCAGATACCCCCAGACTTCAAGATGGTTTTCCTAAGACCTTTGGCCTCGTGGAGAGAAACAGTGATCCCTGCCTGCAGGACTTTATTCGGTGTCATGGGCTCTGTTCTCCCTACCCCCCAAGACAGCCTTTTCTCCTTGGCTTCTGTGTGCACACACACAGCAGACTAGTCCTAGAATTCCTCCTCAGTGGTCTATGATATGATAGGGGGATCCAGAGCCTGGACTTGAGGATGAGGCACCATGTTATCTTCTGTTCTGAACCATGGCCCTTGTCTATTATAATCCCAACATCACTGAAACAGTTCCACCTCTTCCCAGGAAGCCGGGTTCACAATGGTTATTTTGCCTTCTCGATTCTCACTCCGGCTCAGTGAGGCTCATCGTCCAGATGACCGTGAGTACCGAGTGCCCAGCACAGCTTTGCTTGTAACAAACAATATGCCAACTGCCACTTGACCAGATACACTGTCTTCTCTGCAGGGTTGGGTTTTTGTCCACTCCTGTTCTTTGCTGTCCCCTTAAATGGCAATCCACTCCAGTATTCTTGCCTGGAGAATCCCATGGATGGAGGAGCTTGGTGGGCTACAGTCCACGGGTTGCAAAGAGTCGGACACGACTGAGCGACTTCACTTTTACTTTCACTTCACCATGGGTGGGTTCTCCAGGCTATGGGGTCCCTGTGTGTGTCTAGAAGCAGAGAGTTGGGTCCCTAGTGGCCTGTTTTGGCTCCAGGCCCTCCACCCAAGTTGCTGCCAATCGTGGCCCTGAGAGATCACAAAGAGGGCTGCAGGAGTGTAGAAGTGGAGATGGGGATCAGCCCAGGTCCCCACTAACCACAAGGAGGTCCTCAGTGGCCAGGCTCCATGGAGAGGCCATGATCAAAGGGGACTGAGTTCTCCCTTGGTTACTGCGTTTAATGATTCTCATACTTGACACCCATGAGACATATCCTGGCATAATGGTGCTGTTTTTACCATGTGCTGGGAAAGTCAAGTTTGTCCTGCCGGAGTCAGTCCCTGTGCCAAGCCACCAGGGGGCGAGGCTGGTCTCTGAGTTTTGGATAAACGGCACCCCAGCGTCAGCTGCGGCCCCTGTACTGGAACGTTTGCCCTGGCATTGCCAGGGTGTCGTGGGCAGGGTCAGGACGGCCATGCAGGGGGCGGGCGGGCAGTAGTAAGTCTGTTCCTCCTCTGGCCTCACAGCCTCTCTCTCTAGAAGAGCCTGACAGGACCCTGTGACAGCCACAAGGGTGGATGTTCCACTAAGTTCCAGCCCCAGCAGGACAGAGCTCCTCGCCTTGCCCCTGGGCAGGTGTAAGGGCTGGGGCAATGGGGAAAGCCCTCCCCGTGGACGCCTGGGGAGCAGCGGGGAGGCATGATAGCCATGAGGTCACTACCATGATATGGTGACCACAGTCATGTTAGTCGCTCAGTCATGTCTCACTCTTTTCAAGCCCCTGGACTGTAGCCCGCCCGCCAAGCTCCCCTGTCCATGGAATTCTCCAGGCAAGAATACTGGAGTGGGTTGCCATTCCCTGCTCCAGGGGATCTTCTCAACTCAGGGATCAAATATGGGTCTCCTGCGTTGCAGGCGATTCTCTCTTGTCTGAGCCACCAGGGAAGCCCCATTTCCTCCGTGTGTGTGTGTGTGTGTGTGTGTGTTAGTCTCTCATTTGTGTCCTAGTCTTTGAGACTCCATGGACTGTAGTCTAGTAGGCTCCTCTGTTCATGGATTCTTCAGGCAAAAATACTGGAATGGGTAACCATTTCCTCCTCCAGGAGATCGTCCCAAAAGAGGGACTGAACCTATGTCTCCTGCATTGCAGGCAGATTCTTTACCGTCTGAGCCACCAGGAAAATCCATTTCCTCCCTACGTGATGTCAAAGACAATATCCCCAAATTAGTTGGCTTAGTAGGGGCCAGTTCTTACAGGTGGATAGTATCACCCCAAAATGCATTTAGGGAAAATTGATTCGGAGGTGGCTAGTACATTGTCCCAAATCACGTGGCTCTGCTGCTCTGTCCTAACTCAGAATGTGGTTTTAGAATCCAAGAGAAAAGACATGGATGTACTGCATGATCCTTCTGGAAATATATACATTCCTTCTTAGGCTTTGATAGGTAAGGGTCAATGGTGAGATTTTACCTCCTTGCAGGAGTCTGGTGTGCAACAATTCAGGAATGTTCATTCAGAGAGGACTTTCGTGCTTGATAGAATCAACCTAGTTGTGAGTTGTCATGTTAATGCCATCAGTACTTGGTCATGAACATTATTACATGTTTTTCTTAGAAAACCAATACCTGCTACCACTTGTGTGCTGGTGTTTGCAAGATAAAGTGGACAGACATGTGCCGAAAGATTAGCAGTGGAAAACTCACAAAGTCTTTGCTTAGTCCTACAGGTGCTTTTTTCTCTCTTTTCTTCATGGACACCAATGGTGCTCACTATAATTTTGTATGGCACACCTATGGGTATTTCTGCGAATGAAAATGATGGAATTTTGTATTGTTGTATCATGGTGGTCCTTGAGGGACTTCCTGACTTCCAGATGGCTCTGAACCACTGGTACCCTGGAAGCTGAAGCCCGTGCTACCTACACGTGTGAATGGAGGATGGGCTGGGAAGGAGAAGGAGGGCCAGGAAGCTGATGCATTGTTTACATTATGATAAAGGACACGCACAGCAAGGCTTGGCACAAACTCCTCCATAGCTAACAATCCTCCAGGTGCTGGGCCACATGGAATGTATGCTGAATTTTACATAGATGTCATCTGAGTTGAATTAAATCTGAATCAACAAGTTGGGCCCTTACCACAATCTCTTTGAATCATTTTTACTTTTTGTAACAACTCTGCCACCTGTATTTTTTTAAACTGTTCACAGGTGTTCTTTTTTTGCCATTTCAGAATTAGACAGTGGCACAAGTTGATTATTCAGGTATCTTCAGATGGGGAAGCTAAGTATACAAAAATTAAATAACCCCAAGATCACAAAGTTGGTCCCAATGAATTCAGGACAAAAATCTGGGTCTTCTGATCCGTAAGCAAAGAAATCATTAAAAATTTTTGATTTTCTTTTCATCTTAAAGGATCTTCATCAGAGAGAAAGGAATCACACCACTCCATTTTTAAATGTTTACCTGGTCATTTTATACATCTTTAGATACTTATCTTCAGGAAAACATACAATCTATGGCACTTGTCTGTAAGATTCCAGTTTTGAGGATTACAACGCCAAGGTTTGTTCTGAGAGTGTGCATATAGCCCTCTTCACTAACTCCACAAATATTGACTGGGTTAGATGCTAGGCAGAAAGCTGTCTACAAGGCAACATCGTCTTCTACCTATAGGAGCTCAGTCCTCCCACTCCTGGGCAGTAAGGCTGGGAGTCCCCATCTGGGTCCAGGAGTTGGACTTCTCCACCAAGTAAGAGTTATTGATCCTCCAACTTCTCTTATTTTTTTTAACTCAGGGGCTTGGAAGCTCTGCTCTTGGAGTCATGCTTACCTAATGAAGGGCCTGATGGCCAGGAACCATGACTATATGCCACATGGAACCACGCGGGGAATTTATTTGGTTCTGTCCTTAAAAAGACATTTGCTCCTTGGAGCAAACACTATGAGAAAACTAGACAGTGTATTAAAAAGCAGAGACATCACTTTGCTGTCAAAGGTCTGTATAGTCAAAGCTGTGGTTTTTCCATTAGTTACGTTTGGATGTGAGAGTTGGACCATACAGAAGGCTGAGTACTGAAGAATTGATTCTTTTGAATTGTGGTGCTGGAGAAGACTTTTGAGAGTTCATCTCACAGCAAGGAGATCAAGCCAGTCAATCCTAAAGGAAATCAACCCTGACTATTCATTGGAAGGACTGAAGCTGAAGCTCCAATTCTTTGGCCACCTGATGCAATGAACTGACTCTTTGGCAAAGACCTTGATGCCCGCAAAGACTGAGAATAGGAGGAGAAGGGGACAACAGGGAATAAGATGGTTGGATGGCATCACTGACTCAATGGACGTGAGCTTGAGCAAGCTCTGGGAGATAGTGAAGGACAGGGGAGCCTGGCATATTGTAGTCCATAGCGTCACAAAGAGTTGGAAACAACTTAGTGACTGAATAGCAATAATCGATACCAAGGACTTGAGATTTTTCTTTCTCTGTTTTAAATATATGTGTATATGATTGAAGTATAGTTGACTTACAATGTTTCAGGTACACAGCAAGATGATTCAATTATACAAATACACATATATTATTTTTGAAATTATTTTCCATTATAGGTTATTATAAGATATTGACTATGGTTCCCTATGCTATACAGTAAACCTTTGTTGCTTGTTGCATATCTATTTTTAAATTAGAAATCTAGCATTCTATTCATCCTAAGTCAAACAAGTGGAATAAAAATGTCATAACTTTTTAGTTAGGAAAAAATTCATAGGTTTTCTAAAATATTATATATATATATATATATATATATATATATGTATACAGAAGCATTTCTAATACACTTGATAAAGGCTTGAGATAGAACACCAGAAAAAAGAAGAGATGGAAAAATTGGAGAGTATAAACTGAATGAAATGGGAACACTGAATATAAAACACAAAAAAGTTAAACTAGATAAAAGTAAAAGATCATCATATACTCCAACTGTTTTTAAACATGACTGCTCATTAGAAACATATCTGGAGCTCTGAAGGAAAAAAGCAATACCTGAGCATTTGTATTTTTCAAAAAAAATCTCAAGATAATTCTGATATGCATTTGGATTTTAAAAAGCAATTACAGGTTTTTCTATTAGATCCTAGTTTTGGTGATACAGAGTTTTATTATTTTTCTGTTGACCAATCATGATACAATNAAAAGCAATACCTGAGCATTTGTATTTTTCAAAAAAAATCTCAAGATAATTCTGATATGCATTTGGATTTTAAAAAGCAATTACAGGTTTTTCTATTAGATCCTAGTTCTGGTGATACAGAGTTTTATTATTTTTCTGTTGACCAATCATGATACAATGGTATTAAATGACTAATAGTTACATAATCACAATAGTGAAAGATGTTTATCAGTTTTCACAATCAATAGCCAGACAAAAAATAAAAGATAATTACAATTGCAAGCTATAATGGGAACATGATTAACTTAACAATATAAAACAGTTACATAAATTTGGGGGGGGAGTCAAACAGAATGATATGGTAAGTGGAAGTGCACTTACATGCACATGTTTTCATCCACCCAGTCAGTCTATATCTTTTGGTTGCTGCATTTAATCCATTTACATTTAAGATAATTATTGATATGTATATCACCATTTTCTTAATTGTTTTGGGTTTATTTACTGTAGGTCTTTTCCTTTTCTTGTGTTTCCTGCCTAGAGAAGTTCCTTTAGCATTTGTTGTAAAGCTGGTTTGATGGTGCTAAATTCTCTTAACTTTTGCTTATCTGGAAAGCTTTTAATTTCTCCATCATATCTGAAGGAGAGTCTTGCTGGGTAGAGTGTTCTTGGTTGTAGGTTTTTCCCTTTCATCACTTTAAATATAATCATGCTCCCTTCTGGCTTGTAGAGTATCAGCTGATAGCCTGATGGGAGTTCCCTTGTGTGTTATTTGCCACTTTTATTATGACAAATATGTTATGTCATATGTTATTTGTTGTTTTTTCCTTGTTGCTTTTAATATATTATCTCTGTCTTTACTTTTATCAGTTTGATTACTATATGTCTTGGTGTGTTCCTCCTTGGGTTTATCCTTCCTGGGATTCTCTGATTCCTGGACTTGGTTGGCTATTTCCTTTCCCATGTTCAGGAATTTTTCAGCTATTATTGCTTCAGATATTTTCTCAGGCCCTTTCTCTCTCTGTTCTCCATTTGGGACTCCTATACTGTAAATGTTGGTGCATTTAATGTTGTTACAGAGGTCTCTTAGGCTGTCTACATTTCTTTTCATTCTTTTTTTTTTTTTCTATATTCTGTTCTGTGGCAGTGATTTCCACGATTCTGTCCTCCAAGTTATTTATTTATCCATGCTTCTGCCTAAGTTAGGGCTTCCCTGGTGGCTCAGAGGATAAAGCGTCTGCCCACAATGTGGGAGACCTGGTTTTGATCCCTAGGTTGGGAAGATCCCCTGGAGAGGGAAATGGCAAGCCATTCCAGTATTCTTGCCTGGAGAATCCCATGGACGGAGGAGCCTGGTGGGCTACAGTCCAC
>SJYW01043105.1:54460-120707 GCA_006410735.1 Raphicerus campestris | reverse complement strand
TTTTTCTGTTGACCAATCATGATACAATGGTATTAAATGACTAATAGTTACATAATCACAATAGTGAAAGATGTTTATCAGTTTTCACAATCAATAGCCAGACAAAAAATAAAAGATAATTACAATTGCAAGCTATAATGGGAACATGATTAACTTAACAATATAAAACAGTTACATAAATTTGGGGGGGGAGTCAAACAGAATGATATGGTAAGTGGAAGTGCACTTACATGCACATGTTTTCATCCACCCAGTCAGTCTATATCTTTTGGTTGCTGCATTTAATCCATTTACATTTAAGATAATTATTGATATGTATATCACCATTTTCTTAATTGTTTTGGGTTTATTTACTGTAGGTCTTTTCCTTTTCTTGTGTTTCCTGCCTAGAGAAGTTCCTTTAGCATTTGTTGTAAAGCTGGTTTGATGGTGCTAAATTCTCTTAACTTTTGCTTATCTGGAAAGCTTTTAATTTCTCCATCATATCTGAAGGAGAGTCTTGCTGGGTAGAGTGTTCTTGGTTGTAGGTTTTTCCCTTTCATCACTTTAAATATAATCATGCTCCCTTCTGGCTTGTAGAGTATCAGCTGATAGCCTGATGGGAGTTCCCTTGTGTGTTATTTGCCACTTTTATTATGACAAATATGTTATGTCGTATGTTATTTGTTGTTTTTTCCTTGTTGCTTTTAATATGTTATCTCTGTCTTTACTTTTATCAGTTTGATTACTATATGTCTTGGTGTGTTCCTCCTTGGGTTTATCCTTCCTGGGACTCTCTGATTCCTGGACTTGGTTGGCTATTTCCTTTCCCATGTTCAGGAATTTTTCAGCTATTATTGCTTCAGATATTTTCTCAGGCCCTTTCTCTCTCTGTTCTCCATTTGGGACTCCTATACTGTAAATGTTGGTGCATTTAATGTTGTTACAGAGGTCTCTTAGGCTGTCTACATTTCTTTTCATTCTTTTTTTTTTTTTCTATATTCTGTTCTGTGGCAGTGATTTCCACGATTCTGTCCTCCAAGTTATTTATTTATCCATGCTTCTGCCTAAGTTAGGGCTTCCCTGGTGGCTCAGAGGATAAAGCGTCTGCCCACAATGTGGGAGACCTGGTTTTGATCCCTAGGTTGGGAAGATCCCCTGGAGAGGGAAATGGCAAGCCATTCTAGTATTCTTGCCTGGAGAATCCCATGGACGGAGGAGCCTGGTGGGCTACAGTCCACGGGGTCGCAAAGAGTTGGACATGACTGAGTGACTTCACTTCACTTCTGCCTAAGTTTTTCTGCTATTGACTCCTTCTAGTGTTACTCGTCTCTGTTTTTTTGTTCTTTAGTTCTTCTAGGTCTTTGGTGAACATTTCTTGCATTTTCTCTATCTTTGCTTCCATTCTTTTTTCAGAGACCCTGAATCATCTTCACTATCATTATTCTCAATTATTTTTATGGAAGGTTGCCTATCTCCACTTCATTTAGTTGTTTGTCTGGGGTTTTATCTTGTCCCCTCACCCGGGACCTAACTTTCTGCTTTTTCACCATGATTAACTTTGTGTAATTTGGTTTTTGTTTTAGCTGCTGTGATACTGTGCTTCCTCTGTCTGCCCTCTGATGAATGAAACTAAGAGGCTTGTATAAGCTTCTTGATGGGAGGGACTGGTGATGGGGAAAACTAGGTCTTGCTCTGGTGGGCAGGGCCTTGCTCCTAAAGCTTTAATCCAATTATCTGCTCATGGGTGGGGTTGCACTCCCTCCCTGATAGTTGTTTGGCCTGAGGTGACCCAGCCCTGGTGCCTGCAGGGTCTGTAGTAGAGTTAATGGCAAACTCGAAGAGGGTTTACTCCAAAGGGGAACTTTCAGTGCCCCCGTCCCTGTGGTGTGCCCCTGCTGACCCGCACCTCCACAGGAGGCCCCCCAACACTAGCAGGTGGTTTAGGTTCAGCCTCCTGTGGGGTCACTGCTCCTTTCCTCTGAGTCTTGGTACGTGCAAAATTTTGTTTGTGCCCCCCCAAAACTGGAACTTCTGTTTCCCTCAGTCCTCTGGAAGGCCTGTAATCAAATCCTGCCTGCCCTGAAGGCCAGATTCCCTGGGTATTTCCAGTCCCTTTGCTGCGTCCCCAGACTGGGAATCCTGACGTGGGTTTCAGAACATTCTTTGGTAGTATTGTTCTCCAGCCTGTGGGTCACCCACCCGGTGGGTATGAGATTTAATTTTATTGTGATTTCACCCCTCCTACCATCTTGCTGCAGCTTCTTCTTTGTCTTTTTTGGTGGGTTCCAGAGTCCTCCCGTCAATGGTTGTCCAACAGGTAGTTGTAATTTTGGTGCTTTTGCAGGAGGACATGAGTGCAAGCCCTTCTACTCCGCCATCTTGAAAGGGAAGCCTTGAAGTGTTTCTTGTATTTACTTTCAGTTACTGTTGCATTCCTGCTCTGGGAAAATATTCCTACTCACTCCAGTTTTTTTTTTTTTTTTTCCTAAAATCTTCAAGGTACCTGAGGACTCTAGGTGTAAAACTAGGGAGCCTTTTAAGTCCCAGTAGCTTCTCCTTACTATTTATAGGGGCATTGCATGAAACCAGTACCAGTGCAGGCTCACAGCTGAAAGGGTTGCTGTTTAGTAGCGATTCTGATCACTGGCTGCTGTTTTGTAATTTCTCTCTATTAACATCGCCTTTGAATTGAAGGTCACAGTTTTATTTGTTGTGGTGCTTCAGCCAAAAGAAAACAGCTTAGTTCTATTTTGTTCCAAGGAACTAATATTCTAGCATGCTTGATTCCTCCTGATTGGATTTCAGCCTAATTGGAATGGCTCTGGCTGGGGAAAAGAATTTATTTAATCTTCTTAGGTTTTTTTGGAAAATATGCCATTTTATCTCTATCCCTTTGTGCCACTCAAAGAATTTAAGCTGTTTATGTTGCCATGCCATTAGCCAGAGATCAGTTTAGGAGAATCCTTTGGCATGAGGCATCGCATTTGGAGTATTCTATTTGTCCATTGTTGAAGGGGACAGGCACATCAATGTGGTTTGCATTATATTTTTAAAATGACAGTGGTTGGTTAACAGTGCACTCCTAATATTCTGAATTCCATTAGAGATGGATATATTGAAAGATGTTCTATAAAAAAAAATGAAGTCCGAAAAGATTACAGGTTGTGATGATTACTGTCAAAAGGATGAGAGAGCCTGTGGTTTTTGAGTGGTGACAAGCAGATGTGTCCAACTAATTCTGTATGGAAACACCAGCAGAGCAAATTACTCATGAAAAGTCTGTTCATAGGAACTAATTGAATGCCATGTCCAGTTTAATAGTGAAAATGGAGTGCAGCCAAAACCAGTGGCGAGAGATGATGAACAGGCATTTGAACTCTCTCACTTGGGTGACTTCTAAAAACAGCCTTGGGGCCAATGGAAGGTTCACAGGGCTGAGAGATGGTTCACAGGGCCGAGAGACACATCACCTCAGTCCCAAACCCTCAGACAGATGTGGAGAAAGATAAGGGGGCCCAAGAAGGAGAAGCTCAGAAGAGACTACTTGGATTTGCAATAACGTCATTCTGCAAGAGGTCCAGGAATCAGTGGCTGGGTCTTTAAGCTGTGCCACTGCTTTCCAGAAATGCCCATAGCCTTGATGGTGTGGTCAGTCTGCTGAAAAGCTTTGTCCTTTTCATCCTAATAAACCTCCAGTATTCAGTCTACAGAGGTGTTCCATTTATCAGCCGTGTGCCTAGATTGCTAAGTCAGTTAGTAACTGAGTGAGTTAGTAATTGCCTAAGTGATTGAGCCATTTTGGTAATGACTGATCATATATCTGAATTCAATTAAAATGAGGAACATATCGTAAAAAGTGGTTTCATGTAGGAAGATCTGCCATTATATTTTAAACAGGAGTTCCTCTTTCACAGTTTATACACTTTTAAATGGCTAATAAAAGACACGCCCAACTGTGGCTACTTCATAATTATTGCTAGTTGACCCCAGGTAGGCACCCTGCTTGCTGTTAGCTGAATGAACCAGCTGATAATTACATTTTCATTTCTAAAAGTGGAATTTATCTATCAAAATTCATATTTATTTATTGAAGTATAGTTGATTTGCAATGTTGTGTTAGTTTCAGGTGTACGGCAAAGTGATATATAGATATATAAATGTGTGTGTGTGTCTCTGAATCACTTTATGGCCTTCCCAATGGCATCAGTGGTAAAGAACCTGCCTGCCCATGCAGGAGATGCAGGAGACCCAGGTTTGATCCCTGGGTCGGGAAGAGCCCCTGGAGGAGGGCACGACAATCCACTCCAGTATTCAGAATCCCGTGTAACAGAGGAGCCTGGTGAGCTACAGTCCATAGGGTTAGCAAAGAGTCAGACACAAAGCGACTAAGCATGCACACACACACACACACACACACATACACACACGCTCGCATGCACGTACGCAAACAGAAAAACTCAAATGAACATTTTGGCCAACCCAATATATTCTTTTTCAGATTGTTTTCCCTTATGTGAAGTGAAAGTGAAAGTTGCTCAGTCGTGTCCGACTCTTTGTGACCCCAAGGACTGTATAGTCCATGGAATTCTCTAGGCCAGAATACTGGAGTGGGTAGCCTTTCCCTTCTCCAGGGGATCTTCCCAACCCAGGGAGTAAACCCAGGTCTCCCGTATTGCAGACAGATTCTTTACCAGCTGAGCCACAAGGGAAGCCCATTTTCCCTTATAGGTTATTACAAAATGTTGAGTGTAGTTCCATAGGCTATAGTAGGGCCTTGTTAAGAAACACACTCTAAAGACGTAACAGGGTTTAAAGTAATACCACGTAAACATGTATTGTCTTAATACTAATCCAAGCAAAGCTGGACTGGATTCTTTTAGGTAGCATATAACTGAATCTTGGTCTTTTAACCAATTTATATCTACCTTTTAATTGGGCTGTTTCTTGTGGAGTTGCTAAGTCATGTCTGACTCTTTTGTGAACCCATGGACCGTAGCCTGCCAGTCTTCTCTGTCCATGGGATTTTCTAGGTGAGAATCCTGGAGCGGGTTGTCATCTCCTGCTTCCGAGCATCTTCCCAATCCAGGAATCAAACCAGGGTCTCCTGTGTCAGCTGCATCTTTACCACTGAGCCTCTGGGGAAGGCCAACTGGGGGTGTTTAGATGCTTTCATATAAAAGTGAAATTTTAAACAATTAGTTTATGTTTAAAGTAATACATGATCATTGTAAAAAAGCATCTAGTAAGTTCAGAAATATAAATTTAAAAAATCATCTTTATTCTCAAGATGCATAGACAGCTATCCACTCTTAATATTTTGGGGTGTGTTCTCTTCACCTTTTTCCATTGTTCTGCCTTTCTCTCTTGTCACTTCTTTGGGGTTCTCTGCTTTGCAGCTATTTGGAAATGAATGTTCCTCCATCTTGGAAATGCTTTCAACTCCTGTCTTGTAATAAGTAGCTGGCGTGTTAGGTGGGGCAGGACAGTAGGCAGAGGCGGCTGGGGAGGTGGTGATGCTGGGAGTGGAGGCAGTGGCAGCAGAGGTGTTGGAAGTGGTTGGAATCCTGGGGGCACCTGGCTCTTACTGAGATACGGACAACAGTTGCCAGTAGAAATTCAGCCACCACAAATTCTGAACAATGAGCTCAGAGCACACAGATGCAGTGGTCCAGTTTTCAACAGCATCTGTGGAAACATACTTTAGAGACAATTTTTATAATTATGAATATCTTGGGCTTTTATAAAAAGTAACCAAAATTCAGTTGGTCAGTTACTTGCCTAGGGCATTTGGTAACTGACATTTGGTGAAATAAATATTTTCTTGTGAATTCAGTTTTGAGAATTGAGGCAAAGAGTATTTTGGAGGGACCCATAACCAAGCCTTCCTTTGGCAAGCTTGCCATCCTGAGGAATTCTTTATGTTTTGTGTTGTGTCTGAATATTGTGACTTGAAGCATGGTCCGCAGGCCAAAGGACAGCATTTGTGTGCACACTTCTACACACACACACATACATACATACTTGCTAGTCTAATGACATGTCCCAGACCTGGGGAAGAATCTGGAAGTTTCATTACTTTTGCTGTTTTGATCGCTCACAATTGATTTTGCCTGGTAAATTCTTGCTGAGGAAGAACAGATGCTTCAAACCAAATATTCTGTGCAAATACTTCAGAGAGAATCAACAAATATTTGTTAAGAGCAAGGTGATAGGCTAAATGCTGAGTGAGCAAATACCATGATTAAATTGTTGCTTGTCTTCTGAAATTTTTTTATCTCCCCCAAATGTTTGTTTTTCCTTTTATACCACAACCAAAGTAATTTCTTAGTCTTCTTTCCACACATTGGTGAGCTTAAAAATATAACATTTCTGGAAATCCTCTTTGGGATACACTGAAAAGATCTATGACCCAGGGAGACCAGGCTTACCTTAAGCAGTTTAGCATTAAGAATTGGAGGAAGCCAATCTCCATTTTTTATGCAGAAATCAAAGAGTGGGATAAGAAACCAGTAGGCTTTCAAAAAATAAAATACTTTCCTAAATACTAAACAGCTCAAGATTTTACAGCTGATTTTATAAGAAGTGAAATTGAGAAAAGGTCACCTGCAATTGCATGACTGATTGCCAAAATTCTTAGTTCCTCTCAGATTAAAAAAACAAACAAACATATTTATAAATAATTATGGACCCTGTGCTGTGTCGTGCTAAGTTGCTTCAGTCGTGTCCAACTCTTTGCAACTCCATGGACCGTAGCCCATCAGGCTCCTCTGTCCATGGGATTTTCCAGGTAAGAATACTGGCGTGGGTTGCCATGCTCTCTTCCAGGGAATCCTCCTGACCCAGGAATCGAACCCATGTCTCTTAATGGCTCCTTCATTGGCAGGTGGGTTCTTTACTACTAGTGCCACCTGGGAAGCCCCGTGCTTGTAATTTTGTATCTTGTTTTTCTTGTGTAATATTAAAATGCTCCCTCGCAGATTTTCTAATTGTTTTTCTACATAGCATTCCATATGAGTGGCTAAATGCCATAATTTATTTAAACATCCCCCTAGAATTGGATCTGAGTCTGTTTCCACTTTTGCCAGTTCTTCTCCTTCTTTTTTTTTTTGGTTTGTTTTGGCTCCTGAATGCTTCCTGTGAGAAAAGTGGGTCAGATGAAAGATGAGTTGATAGAGTAGTTTGCGTTTGCATGACGTATGTATATATGTTAGCTGTTCAGTTTTGTTTGACTCTTTGCCACCCTGTAGACTTGAATACTGGAGTAGATAGCTGCTCCCTTCTCTAGGGGGTCTTCTCAACCCAGGGATCAAACTCAGGTCTCCTACATTGCAGGCAGATTCTTTACCATCTGAACCACCAGGGAAGCATCCTGTATAACTCATCCTGGTGTGTATTTCAGGATATGGTCTACACTGTAGGATGTGATCTTCCTTGTAGAACAGGTTTTGGAGTCAGACACACCTTGGTTTTATTTCTAAATCCACATAGTGGTACAACTAACCCAGAAAAAAATCTCTTAACCTTTCAATGAGCCTCAGTCTTTTGATCTACAAAATGGGAACAACCACAGCCCCTTCACGAGGTTGCTGTGAGGATAACAAGGCACTTGGCACTAGCAGTGTGCATAGACTGGTTGTTGTTTTTCCCTGTCTACAGCATTCTTCATGCAAATGTAGACATTCATTTATTTACGGATGAATAAATACCTAGTACCTTTGCCTAGTACCTACTGTGAGCCTCGTTCTGAACTGGGTATTGGCAGAGATGATTAGGACTCAGCTCTGCCCGGTGGGTGCCACTGCCTCTAGGGACCCACACAGATGAATAGACAGATAGCATCTCTGTGTGATGGGGGAAACTGTGGGTGCTGGTACAGTTTTGGGGGTGGCTCTTGGGAAGTCTAATAGCAAAAGCCTAGAGTTTGCCACCAAAAGAGTCAAGGTTCACATTCTGAAAAGTGAAAGTAAAAGTCACGCAGTTGTGTCTGACTCTTTGCGACCCCATGGACTATACAGTCCATGGAATTCTCCAGACCAGAATACTGGTGTGGGTAGCCTTTCCCTTCTCTGGGGGATCTTCCCAACCCAGGGATTGAACCCAGGTCTCCATACTGCAGGTGGATTCTTTACCAGCTGAGCCACAAGGGAAGCCCAGGTCTTGTGCAAATGACTTAATTCTCTGCATCTTAGGTTCTGCAATTATTTTCCTGCCATAGAAGTCCTGTGAAGCTCAGAAATAATGTGTCTATGGTGCCGGGCATGTAATAGATGCTCAGAAAGGATTATTATGCTTGAAGGCTTCAGTGCTCCAAGAGTAGCTGATTTTTATGATAATGAGTCCAGCAGATTCCAACACACTGAAATGGCAGAGGCTGTCTGCGGTCAGTCTGAAATATGTTTTATCACAGTCTTATTCTTTGTAAACTGGTCATCTCACATGGTGTGTATGGTAATGTGGAATTGTTACACTATTCAGCTCTCAATGAATAGCATTTCTTGGCTATTATGTAAAAACCAAGGCAGAATGACTTAGGAAGACATTGATTGCTTCTTAACTTTAAAGGGCCCCCTTAGAATGTAGAATGGCTGCACGGCCCAGAAAGGGGTTTACACCATCTATTCTGGCATCCCATAGACAGAACAGGGCAGTAGGAATTGAGTCTGTTTAGCAGGATGCCTTTAGGTGTGAAGATTTCTTACTGCTCTGTAAATGGTTGTTTGCTTATTTATTCATAGATGTAGAAATAACTTTTCTTTCATTCTGTTTCCATCTTGTCGCCCAAGAAACAGGTGCTTAGGGCTAATGTGCCAAGGAATAACAGATGAGTGCTGCCCCTCAATTAAACATTAATAAATATGTTGCAGCAACATCAAAAAAAGCATTTGCTTGATCCAAATTGGAATGAGATGTTGGTTAGCATTTTCATTGCTGAGGTCCTATAAATAGTGTATTAGATTCATAAATTAAATACATAGTATCATTGAGAACATATTATACATCATTTTGCTTACTGCTTGGTAATATCTTTGCTGGTTAACTTTGAGTTTATTTGTTTTTGCATTTTGCAAAATGCAACCCCAGATTCTAATGTTGTGACTGTTCTGACAGTCAGTCAGTCAGTCAACCACATTTCCTCAGCACCTGCTGTATGCAATACTCTCTAAAACTCTGGCTTTCAGACTGAGCTTCAAACTGAAATCAGATGAACAATATGTGCAGAAAGCTTGCAGATGTGTACAAGGAAGAAAAGCCAGAGATAGTGAGTTACGTTTCCTCAACCACTGGCCAAACAGAATGATAGGAGAGACTTTCTTAAGGACAGAGCAGAATTCAGACAAATGATGTCAAGTCACAAATACTGTATTTAGTTGTGCTGCAGTTGTCTGCTTGTAAGTTTNTCTGGCTTTCAGACTGAGCTTCAAACTGAAATCAGATGAACAATATGTGCAGAAAGCTTGCAGAGGTGTACAAGAAAGAAAAGCCAGAGATAGTGAGTTACGTTTCCTCAACCACTGGCCAAATAGAATGATAGGAGAGATTTTCTTAAAGACAGAGCAGAATTCAGACAAATGATGTCAAGTCACAAATACTGTATTTAGTTGTGCTGCAGTTGTCTGCTTGTAAGTTTTATTTTTTATTTACTTTTTAAATTAAACATTTGGAAAAATATTTACTTATTTGATTGTGTTGTGCTTTAGTTGCAGCCTGTGGGGTCTTTGATCTTCGTTGCCACGTGTGAGCTCTATAGTTGCAGGTATGTTGGATCTTAGTTTCCTGACCAGGAGTCAAACCTAGGCCCCCTGCATTGGGAGCATGAAGTCTGAGATACTGGACCACCAGGGAAGTCGCTATTTATAAATTTTAGAGAGAATTTATTTGGAAATAATTCCCCACTTACAGAAGTTGCAAGCACAGTACAAAGAGCTCGCGTCTCTCCCTCCCTCCCTCTGGGTCCTCCGCTGGATGCGTGTATTATTTGCTTGAAAGTCAACCGTGGACGCAATACCTCGGCAGCCCTACGTACCCCACACACATCCCCAGACAAAGATCCTGTCACACGCCCCCACTGAGACGCAACTGTCTCAGTCAGTCGAGGAGTCAACACTGACCCACTGTTCCTGTCTGATCCTCAGACTGTTCACACATCACTAACTGGGATCCAGCGCTGGGCGTTTATCCTCCCTGGACTAGAACACGTGTTGCACATGGTCGTCACGTTCCCTCAGTCCCCCTATTTGGAACCATTCCACAGTACTCTGTCCTATGTCCTTGAGAGTTTTAAGGCATGCAGACCTTACGTTTTGTTGGATGACCTCCAGCGTTTCCTCGTGACTGGACTCAGGCGGTGCAGCCCTGACAGAGATGTGATGGAAATGCGGGTCAGGGACTTTGCACTTCTTGGTGCATCTTAGCACATATCTCACTAGGCAGACTCCTCTGGCCACCGCCGATGCTAGCCTTGACCATCTGGTTATATCCGTGGCTCCCAGGCTTCTCAGCATGCGTTTACCGTTTGTCCTCTAGCAACTGATTAAATGCTAAGATTACACTTCTGCCCTGCACCTTACCAAAGAGCCAGTCCTTTTTAGCAGTTGGCAATCTGTTGGCATGGATGCAATGGCAAGATTCNACATCACTAACCTGGATCCAGCGCTGGATGTTTATCCTCCCTGGACTAGAGCACGTGTTGCACATGGTCGTCACGTTCCCTCAGTCCCCCTATTTGGAACCATTCCATAGTACTCTGTCCTATGTCCTTGAGAGTTTTAAGGCATGCAGACCTTACGTTTTGTTGGATGACCTCCAGCATTTCTTCGTGACTGGACTTAGGTGGTGTAGCCCTGACAGAGACGTGATGGAAATGCGGGTCAGGGACTTTGTGCTTCTTGGTGCATCTTAGCACGTATCTCACTAGGCAGACTCCTCTGGCCACTGCCGATGCTAGCCTTGACCACCTGGTTATATCTGTGGCTCCCAGGCTTCTCAGCATGCGTTTACCGTTTGTCCTCTAGAAACTGATTAAATGCTAAGATTACGCTTCTGCCCTGCACCTTACCAAAGAGCCAGTCCTTTTTAGCAGTTGGCAATCTGTTGGCATGGATGCAATGGCAAGATTCCTGATCTATTCAGTGGGTGGTACTTCATTCATGGCAGTATTTATTTGAGTCATGAACTAGTCCAGATTTGGCTTGTGCTGTGTGTGCCAAGTCGCTTTACTCGTGTCCAACTCTTTGTGACCCCATGGACCATAGCCCGCCAGACTCCTCTGTCCATGGAATTCTCCAGGCAAGAATACTGGAGTGGGTTCCCATTTCCTTTTCCAGGGGATTTTCCCTACCCAGGGATGAACCTGCATCTCCTCTGTCCCCTGCATTGGCGGGTGGGTTCTTTACCCCTAGCCCCACTTATGGGAGCTCATTCAAGGCAGTTCTTGATACATCCCCATCAGTCTTTAGCTTGTCCTNCTACCCAGGGATGAACCTGCATCTCCTCTGTCCCCTGCATTGGCGGGTGGGTTCTTTACCCCTAGCCCCACTTATGGGAGCTCATTCAAGGCAGTTCTTGATACATCCCCATCAGTCTTTAGCTTGTCCTTATTATTTGTACAACAAGGTAGTCCAGACTCATTTTGAACCAACTCTGCCTCAGACTTAGAATCAGCCAGTCTTACAAGGGCTCCAGTTCCTTTCAAGGAGGATGGTGTTTAGAAACCAGGCTCTGTGTGCCCACTGCTACTGGGGTATTGTTGTGTCTAGGCTTTCTCAGTGGATGAAGATAGAAAATATCTGTAAACACAGTCACATATAAAACTATATTGCCATAATTATCTGTATTTGTGTTAAAGATGGAGCTACTGGTAAAGAACGCACCTGTCAATGCAGGGGATATAAGTGATGCGGGTTCAGGCCCTGGGTCGGGAAGGTCCTCTGGAGAAGGAAATGGCAACTTACTCCAGTATTCTTGCCTGGAGAATTCGACAGGCAGAACAGCCTAGTGGGCTACAGTCCACGGGATTGCAGAGTCAGACATGACTGAGTGTGCGTGCGTGCGTGTGCACGCATGTACACACACACACACAGATCAATTCTTCCAGTTCTAATATAACAATCCTAAGTTCTTTCTGCCCTAATCTCTTTCCATAATTGTAACATCTGGCTCTCTTTACCCTCCATGCATTCACTTACTTGTTTCATCAGTTTATTTCTCGGCGTGACCTGCCTCCCACCCAGCTGGCTGTCTCTGCAGTATGCTCTGCCCTCAGGCACTGGTGGACGCATTACCAGCTGGCCCCCAGGCCTCCGCGTGGCTTCCAAGGCCCTGCCCCCTGCACCCTAGTGCTGGCAGGCACACACAGCTCCTTCACGCACCCCCTCTCCCAGTGGGACAGCTCCCCTCTTCACGGGCAGACATGACAAGGCCTGTTTGTAGTTTTGACCCCCCGTCCCCAGTCACCGGGTCCCTGAACAACCAGGACTGTGNCACGCACCCCCTCTCCCAGTGGGACAGCTCCCCTCTTCACGGGCAGACATGACAAGGCCTGTTTGTAGTTTTGACCCCCCGTCCCCAGTCACCGGGTCCCTGAACAACCAGGACTGTATCTTGCTCATCCTGGCAACCCTACAGTTGAACAAAGTTCAGTTACCAGAATATTTGTTAATGGAATGAATACATGAAATAACAAATAAGCATGTTATTTAGAAAGTGAAAAATGCTATTTCCAGTCATTTTCAAACACACCATCTACATGGGTAGATAAAACGGGCCACTCTGGCTGAAGCGTCCCCTCCCCACTGTGAAGCATATGATGGACCGATTGTTTGCGTCCCCCAGATCCATATGTTGAAACCCTAAATCCCTAAGTGGTGGTGTCAGGAGCTGGGGCCTTTGGGGTGGTCAGATCATGAGGATGGAGCCCCGTGCATGGGGTCAGTGCCCTTGCAGGAAGAAGCTGGCTGCCTCTCTCAGACCTGTGAGGTCGGGCATGGTGCTGCCCCAGAAGAGCCCCTCACAGGGCCCAGTGTGGCCTCGGTGACACCAGGCCTCCAGCCTCAGAGCTGAAAGAACACGTCTGTTGTGAGCTGCCCACCAGTACATCTCTTTACTGCTTAATCCCAATTGTGACTTCTTTAGACCCCTGAGAACTTCTTCCCATTTAGTGGATGAAACTCTGAGACTTAAATGGGGAAGTGACCTGTTGGACACTGAAAATTCCACCAGCATTGAAGTTGGTGATGGAATTCAGATGCTTCTTATTTTTTTATGCACTAAAATTTTTTAACTGAGGTAGAATAGAGAATAATGTAATAAGGTGCATGCTAAGTTGGTTCAGTTGTGTCCAACTCTTTGTGACCCCATGGTCTGTAGCCCACCAGGCTCTTCTGTCCACGGGATTCTCCAGGCAAGAATACTGGAGTGGGTTGCGATGGTGTCCTCCAGCAAATGTTCCTGACCCAATGACTGAACCCATGCTTCTTATTTCTCCTGCATTGGCAGGTGGGTTCTTTACCATTATAGCCACCTGGGAAGGCCAATAATCTAATAAGGTGCCTGAAGCTGTATTGTACAGTGCAAATCTCAATGAATTTTTTTGTGTGTATGCCTTCTGTAACCACTGCCTAGAATGGGATACAGCATATTTCCAACACTCAGTGAGACTCCCTCATCCCCATTTCTCAGACAATATCCTACCTCCCCCACGATAAGCATTATTCTGACCCCATCACCATAGTGTGGTTTTGCCTGTTTCTGAACTTTCTATAAGTGGGATTGTACAGTGTGTGTCTGAGAGTCATCCACGTTGTTCTGCATGTAGCAGTAGCCAGTTCAGTTTTTACTGCTGTGTAGTTTATTTATCCGTGGTCCTTTTGAGTTATTTTGAGTTTTGAACCATTATAAATAAATTTATGACTGTTGTCATATGTCTTGTTTGATGGAAGTGTTTTGGATATATCCCTAGGAGTGGAATTACTGGATCTTGGTATATAGTGTATATTAGCAGTTACTGCCAAATAGTTTTCCAAAATGGTTATACCAGCTTGGTGCCCTGAGTCTTAGTGTTTAGATTCTGTGTTCTTTTCAAGAAGCGTTGCCACTGCATCACTCTGGGGCAGAGTGCAATGGGGGAGGAGTGAGCTAGGCTAGACAGCGTGCCTGTGGTCCCCAACACCAGGCATAGACATCTGGCCTCTGTCCTGGAGGCCAGGCAAGTCCTCCGGGATTTGGAGAACTTCTTGTGATAACGTGTGACAGTCTCTGAATTTCTGTGTCCGTCACTGGCTCATGAGCTGCTCACACCCGAGTGTCATGATGTGTAGAGATGAAACGGTAGAGATGTGAGTGGAGAGTAACTCAGCTGCAGAAGTGGTGAGACTTGAGCTGGACCAGACGCAGAGCAAATGGTGACGGTGTGAGTGTGGGGAAACCACAGGGAGGATCGCCAGGATCACCAGAACCTGCAGTTACAGGAAGAAGCCAAGTCAGAGAATGCACGGCTGCAGGCCCAGATGGTGCCTCTGGAAGGAGGAGCAGAATCTCGTGAGGCAGGCAGTAGACTTTAGATTTGATGAGTGTTATGTTTTTATACTCATCCAGCTGCAAATGAGAGCTTCCCTGGTGCTAGTGGTAAAGAACCTGCCTGCTAATGCAAGAGACAGGAGACGTGGATTCGATCCCTGGGTCAGAAGTTCCCCTGGAGTAGAGCATGCAACCCACTCCAGTCTTCTTGCCTGGAGAACCCCATGGACAGAGGAGCCTGGCGGTTNTCCCTGGGTCAGAAGTTCCCCTGGAGTAGAGCATGCAACCCACTCCAGTCTTCTTGCCTGGAGAACCCCATGGACAGAGGAGCCTGGAGGTTGCAGTCCATGGCCTCTGTCCATGGGGTTCCAAGAGTCAGACAGGACTTAGCAACTAAACAGCAGCAACCACTTTTTTTTTCTTTTGGTTTCCATGTATAAATGACATCATAATGATATTTGTCTTTCTCTGTCTGACAATTAATTAGTATTTTATTCTTTAGATCCATCCATGTTGCCGCAAATGACATTATTCATTCTTTTCTATGGCTGAGTAATATTCCATTGATATATGTGCCACATCTGCTTTGTCCAGTCATCTGTGGATGGACATTTAGGTTGCTTCCGTGTCTTGGCTACTGTTAATAGTGCTGCTGTGAACATAGGGGTGCATGTATCTTTTTGAATTATGGTTTCCTTTGGATATACACCTAGGAGAGGGATTTCTGGATCCTATGGTAGCTCTATTTTTTAGTTTTTAAAAACCTCAATAATATTTTCCATAGTAGCTGCATCAATTTACATTTGTACCAACAGTGTAGGAGGGTTCCCTTTTTCCCACACCCTCTCCAGCGTTTATTGTTGTAGACTTTTTGATGATGGCCATTCTGACAGGTGTGAGATGATCTAGTGCACTTTCTAAAGTCATAAAATAGAAATAATTTAAAGTAAGTGGCAGCATTGAACGTAGCTAATCGCAGTTATTTCCTGGGATAGTCACAACGACTTTTCTTTTGGCGTTTATTGTGAATCTGATTTTGGCAGCCAGTTTCCCATTTCTAGTGTTCATTTCTGCCGGAGCAGCTAGGGTGCTCTGCGGACTTCTGTGGCAGCGGAGGGTGCAGTTTACAGTGCAGTGACCAGTGGAGGGAGCCCAGCCTGGGTCTCTAACTTTCTCGTGGACTCTTGAGGGCCAGGATGCAATAGTGTAACTAATAATAGCCAATCCTTCTGGACACATGCCAGGCACCAGGCACGGTGCTAAATGCTTTGTGTGGATTATCACATTTAATCCTCAGAAGACCTTGTCATGTGTAGACTATTATTAGGCCTGTTTCTGCAGATTAGGAAATGGAAGCTTAGAAAGGTTAAGTTATTTGAAGGTCACGCAGCTAGAAATGGCAGAGCTGAGGTGTCAACTCAGTTTCCTACCAATCTCTGTGTAATAACATCTTGACACATCTTTATCACTGCATCAGGATTGCATCAGTATGCTAGTTTAAAGCATATAAGGTATTACGCGCTTGCTTTTCACTGAAGTTTTGGTTTTACACAGCAAGCTGCTGCTGCTGCTGCTAAGTCACTTCAGTCGTGTCCTACTCTGTGCGACCCCATAGACTGCAGCCCACCAGGCTCCTCCATCCATGGGATTTTCCAGGCGAGAGTACTGGAGTGGGGTGCCATTGCCTTCTCCCTTATACAGCAAGAAGTAAGTCAATAACTAAATAATAAAGCAAATAAATTAATAAAAATGTAAACATTAATTAAAATAAAGTATTTTAAAAGAATGAAGCCTGGTGTTAGAGAACAGGTTGGGTCGGGTAACTCTGGGCGCGATCCTGGTAGACTTGTCAGCCAGACTCCACTGTGTGTGGTGAGTGTGGTGTCTGAGTTAGTTTCACCGTCCTTCTGAGGAAGGTGGCACAGACAAAGAGCCCTGGCAGCAGCTTTTCTGGTGTTGCTAGAATGAATTCTTGGCAAATTCTCTCAGCAAGTTTCTGGCTATTAGTCCCAAGGTCTGCAGCAAACTGATGGGATGATATTGCCATTGACACTCCCAGAGACTTGGGGCTGCTCCCCACGACACCTGGGCCCTCATCTCCTCCAAGTACGTGTTGCTGCCCAAGAGGGGTGCCCTGTGATTGGCACTGACCTCTGCTGGTGTGGCATAAAAAGTGTGTTCAAAGAGCTTTCAAAATAACAAGCTTGTTGAAATAGTGTTTCCATTTAAAATTGAGTCTTATAGAAATGGCTCACTTGGAAAATGAACTGGAGGGCCGTAGAAATGTAAACGTATATTGTGAGCTAGGGACTGGTGGCTCAGTGATAAGGAATCCACCTGCTGATGCAGGAGACGTGGGTTCAGTCCCTGGGTTGGGAAGATCCCCTGGAGAAGGAAAGGGCTACCCACTCCAGTGTTCTGGCCTGGAGAATCCCATGGACAGAGGAGCCTGGAGGGCTACAGTTCATGGGGTCACAAAGAGTCGGACACGACTGAGTGACTAAACAACAACAATGACAGGAAAAGAGTGTCTTTAAAGAACTTTCCTTTAAATTTTGAGGCTTCTCAGGTGGTGCTCGTGGCAAAGAATCCTCCTGCCCATGCAGTAGACGTAAGAGACCCAGCTTCAATCTCTGGGTTGGAAAGATGCCCTGGAGTAGGAAATGGTAACCCACTCGAATATTCTTGCTTGAAAAATTCCATGGACAGAGGAGCCTTTGGGGCTATAGTCCATGGGGCCACAAAGAGTCGGACACGACTGGGCGACTTAGCACACTGTAATCTAGGCCAGAGCCTCTGGAACGTCCTCTCATGGCACACATAGTAAAGGATGTGTGTGTGCTAAGTCTGTTCAGTCGTGTCCGACTATGTTCAACCTTATGGACTGTAGCCCGCCAGGCTCCTCTGTTTGTCTCCTGAATTAGCAGGTGGGTTCTTTACCACTCGTGCCCCCTGGGCACCCCGATAGTAAAGGATAGTATTTGCATTGCACACCGGGGCCAGCAGGTGGCGCTTGTGGCTGGAGGTGGCTGCCTGGGATTTCCGTGGCCCCAGAGCCCATCTACGACAAGGGGGCAGAGGGCATCAAGGGCCTTCCCACCTGTCAAGAACCAACAGGAGGAATCTCTGACTGATATATTTTTAACTCCAGTCCTTGCATTTCTAAAAAAAATAGCTTTATGGGAAACTTTCCAGTTCTTGAGGGTTTGATTATGAGGGTAAGTTCTTAGTTAACGGGATTCCAATTTCTGCAGCTTATTTTCTTTGAAGAAAAAAGTCTCGCAGTGATCACTGTTTATGCCTTCTCTTAGGAGATTAAATGTCTTTGAAAAAATAATAGGAGCCATACTCTGAGCAGAAGTGGCTGTCTGCTCATCTGTAGCATGACAGAGTTTGAGCATCACTTCAGTGTCATTAGTAACTGTGAGTAAGTCTCTCTTGATGAACAGTGTCTAAGGAAACATTCTCAAAATCAACACTTGGGCACTGATCTTTTTTAACTGGTTGTACAGAACTCATCAGAAATAGCAGGTTTTCTCCTAAGGGATCATCATGGTATTAAAAATAATTCGTGTGAGGTGTGTCCAACGCAGGAGATGCAAGATGCAGGTTCGATCCCTGGGTGGGGAAGATCCCCTGGAGGAGGAAATGACAGCCCACTCCAGTATTCTTGCCTGGAGAATCCCGTGGACAGAGAAGCCTGGCGGGCTACAGTCCATGGGGTCGCAAAGGGTCAGACACGACTGGCTGAGCAAGCACAGGATGAGACATCCTCCTATGTGATGGTCATAATGATCATCATGTAAACACATGGACTGCAGCCTCTGAGACTCGGAAGAATGAAAGCTAAGGGGGCTGTATTTTCAATAAAAAGACGGAAGGTACTTAAAAAACATCAACCTAGAGATGAAGAGTGCTGACCGAGAAACACGTGACCTTTCTGTCACGTCACTGAGGCGACCATGGGCTGAGGTGGAGCCAGGGACCCTGTGCTGTCCATTTTGAGTCCCACATTTCTTTATTTCTCTCTCATCCTTTTGGGTTTCCAGCCGAGATGATCCAACAAAGATTAGAAGCCCTGGAGAAGGAGAGAAGCAGCCTGCACTTTCAGCTTCCTTCTCAACAGCCTGCCCTCAGCGGCCTCCTGGGCCACCTGGGGGCCCAGGCCCAGGCTTCTCTGCGCTGGGCAGCTCAGCGGTAAGCGCTCTCCTGGGGTCCTCTTCCCTTCTCCCCACTCCCGAGTGAGGAAGAACATGTAGGAGTCAAGCCCAGGAGACCCTCCCTTCTGTTGGTTGGGTGGGGGTGGGGGTGGAATGGTGTTCCTTCCAGAGGGCGAGACCTCTGTGGGTCACACACCCCAAGAAGCCTTTCTGATCAGTGGCAGGAGGCCCCATAACCCGCACCAGCCTGGCTGGACACTAAGCTCCCTGGGGGAGCCCACCTCCTGAGCAGGTGGGGTGGATTTCCTCTGGTCAAGGGCAGCTGCAAGATTGCAGGTGGTCCCCTCTGACCGAGGGATGAGTCCACCTGGGTGGGGCGTCTTCTACTGTTTCCTCTACTCAAGGGTTTCCCAGGACCAGGACTAGGTGGAGCACAGCTGCTATTTCTAATTTGGTGGATCTCAGGCCCGCCTGCCCGTTTGAGTCACATGGAGAGTTTTTAATATGTCCAGCTTCTACCCTAGAGCAGCTAAGTCAGGCTGTCTGGGGCTGGGTCCCAGGTGTTGGCCTGCTGGAATGTCTGTAAGCGGTTGTTTGCCTCTGTCTGCTGGTGACCTCTCTCTTTGGGTTTTAAAGACTTGGGCGGAAGGAGTGGTGATGAATGTGATTAGCTGAGTCTCAGCACAGGTCTGCTTCTGCTCAGGTACAAGCATGGCCATGGCAATTACATTTTATTTCCAGCTTCCACTTGGCTCTGACAGTTACAAGCCTGCGTGACCTGGTTCTCACTCACGTTCGGTTGATCGTAGCGGCTCCCTACAGCCTGCCTTGCAGTGAGGCTGGCTATTTTCTCACTTGCTTGTCCTGCAGCTTTGCAGGAAGCATAGGGCCGTGTGTGTGGTTGCTGGCAGCTGCTTCCTTATACATCCTTGTTGAGTGAACTTCTACCTCTTAAGGGACAGGTGGACCTCACCTCCTGTTTTTATTTTCATCTGCCATTGAGGTATCAGCTTGTTTCCTGTCCCTTTCTCACACGGGACTGTCCCAACTTGACTTTCTACTTAATTCTTTCTTTCTTTTGATCCTTGGGGTTATTTCTGGTCCTCTGCCCCAGTCATGGGCCATTTGTAGCAATTGCCAATGTATTGTGTTTCTGTTCATTTAAAAAACACTTGTGTAAGTGTTACTGAGTGCATTAAGAAGTAACTCAGTTTTTAAATTTCCTTTGTGATAAAATGAACATAGCATAAACTTTACTATTGCAACCATTTGTGAGTATACAGCTTAGTGGCATTAAGTACATTCTACCATCCATCTCCAGAACTTCATCTTCTCAAACTGAAACCCTGTCCTCATTAAACACTAACACCCTATCCTCTTACACTGTTGGTAGGAATGTAAATTGGTGCAGCCACTGTGGAAAATAGCATGGAGGCTCCTTAAAAAACTGAAACTGGAGCTAAGCTAATTGCAGGTAAGATCCTGCAGTCCCACTCCCGGGCATATATCTGAAGAAAACTCTAATTCAAAAAGATACAAGCACCCAGTTCATAGCAGCACTGTTTACAATGGCCAAGACAGGGAGGCAGTCTAAGTGTCCATCAGCAGATGAGTGGGTAAAGAAGCTGGGGTGTGTATATACACACAGTNGGGCAGCTGCAAGATTGCAGGTGGTCCCCTCTGACCGAGGGATGAGTCCACCTGGGTGGGGCGTCTTCTACTGTTTCCTCTACTCAAGGGTTTCCCAGGACCAGGACTAGGTGGAGCACAGCTGCTATTTCTAATTTGGTGGATCTCAGGCCCGCCTGCCCGTTTGAGTCACATGGAGAGTTTTTAATATGTCCAGCTTCTACCCTAGAGCAGCTAAGTCAGGCTGTCTGGGGCTGGGTCCCAGGTGTTGGCCTGCTGGAATGTCTGTAAGCGGTTGTTTGCCTCTGTCTGCTGGTGACCTCTCTCTTTGGGTTTTAAAAACTTGGGCGGAAGGAGTGGTGATGAATGTGATTAGCTGAGTCTCAGCACAGGTCTGCTTCTGCTCAGGTACAAGCATGGCCATGGCAATTACATTTTATTTCCAGCTTCCACTTGGCTCTGACAGTTACAAGCCTGCGTGACCTGGTTCTCACTCACGTTCGGTTGATCTTAGCGGCTCCCTACAGCCTGCCTTGCAGTGAGGCTGGCTGTTTTCTCACTTGCTTGTCCTGCAGCTTTGCAGGAAGCATAGGGCCGTGTGTGTGGTTGCTGGCAGCTGCTTCCTTATACATCCTTGTTGAGTGAACTTCTACCTCTTAAGGGACAGGTGGACCTCACCTCCTGTTTTTATTTTCATCTGCCATTGAGGTATCAGCTTGTTTCCTGTCCCTTTCTCACACGGGACTGTCCCAACTTGACTTTCTACTTAATTCTTTCTTTCTTTTGATCCTTGGAGTTATTTCTGGTCCTCTGCCCCAGTCATGGGCCATTTGTAGCAATTGCCAATGTATTGTGTTTCTGTTCATTTAAAAAACACTTGTGTAAGTGTTACTGAGTGCATTAAGAAGTAACTCAGTTTTTAAATTTCCTTTGTGATAAAATGAACATAGCATAAACTTTACTATTGCAACCATTTGTGAGTATACAGCTTAGTGGCATTAAGTACATTCTACCATCCATCTCCAGAACTTCATCTTCTCAAACTGAAACCCTGTCCTCATTAAACACTAACACCCTATCCTCTTACACTGTTGGTAGGAATGTAAATTGGTGCAGCCACTGTGGAAAATAGCATGGAGGCTCCTTAAAAAACTGAAACTGGAGCTAAGCTAATTGCAGGTAAGATCCTGCAGTCCCACTCCCGGGCATATATCTGAAGAAAACTCTAATTCAAAAAGATACAAGCACCTAGTTCATAGCAGCACTGTTTACAATGGCCAAGACAGGGAGGCAGTCTAAGTGTCCATCAGCAGATGAGTGGGTAAAGAAGCTGGGGTGTGTATATACACACAGTGAAATACGACTCAGCCAGGAAAAGGAATGAAAGGATGCCATGTGAGCAACATAAATGGGCCTAGAGACTATCACACTAAGTGAAGTAGGTCAGATAAAGCAGAGAATGACAGATATCAGGTAGTATCACGTATATGTGGAATCTAATATATGACGCAAATGAACTTATTTCCAAAGCAGAAACAGACTCACAGACTCAGAAGACAAACTTACGGTTACCGAAGGGGAAGGTGGGGAGAGGGAGAAAGGAGGAGTCTGGGGTTAGCAGACACACACCACCTTATATAAAATAAACAACAAGGCCCTACGGCACAGCACAGGGAACTATATTAAATATCTTATAATGAACTATAATGGAAAAGAATATGAAAAAGAATCTATATCTATCTGAATCACTTTGCTATACACCATATACTATCACAGCAACTGACTCACTTTGCTGTACACCGGAAATTAACATAGCATTGTAAATAAACTATAATTCAATGAAAAAAACCTCTCACTCCATTGTCCCCTCTCCCCCAGCCCCTGGCAAGCACCATTCTGCTTTCTGTCTCTGTGAGTTTGACTAGTTTGGGTGCCTCACATAAGTGGAATCATGTGGTATTTGTCCTTTTGTGATGGCTTATTTCATGTAGCCAAGATTCGTGTATGTTGTGGCAGATGTCAGAATGTTCTTCCTTTTGGAGGTTGAATCATGTCCCATTGTATCATATACTGTATTTTGCCTATCTCTTCATCTTTTGATGAACAGGAAGTAATTTTCTGAATCCTCAAGACAATTCTAGGGGGCAGTGGAGTTTGTATATTGCTATCAATATGGAGACCTACATCATCATCTGCATCAGTGTCTCTACTTAGAGCTGAGGCAACCAGGTACGGGAGGGCTCTGGGGACTTGTGTCAGACCCCCGTGTGTGTGTGCAGAGCCTGGGCACAAACCTGGCATTTGGCTTGAGTCCCAGTTGGGAACTCGCTCCCTGTGGGCTCTAAGTCAGAGCCGGCCCCTGCTCTCCAGTGATCATCTCTTTATCTGCACATGACGTGGATGGAGAGTGTTACTTGGCTATGGTCTTGGAATCTAAAATATGCTACAGATGAACTTATTTCCAACACAGAAACAGACTCACAGAAGACAAACTTATGGCTATTAAAGGGGAAAGTGGGGAGAGGGATAAATCAGGAGTCTGGGATTAGCAGAAACATACCACTATATATAAAATAGGTAAACAACCATCTCCTAATATATAGCACAGGGAATTAGATTCGATATCTTGTAATGAACTATAATGGAAAAGAATATGAAAAAGAATATATATGTGTATATATATAAATATATATCAGAATCACTTTGCTCTCCACCAGAAACTAACACGGCATTGTAAATAAACTATACTTCAATTAAAAAAAAAACCTCGTTAACTCCATTGTCCCCTATGAGTGTCTCATAGGGCACTGTGGACTAAAAGGCAATGCCCTACATTCTCAGGTTGTATCACCTGGCATTTCTCATATTTAATTGTTTGTGACCTATAAAGATAGCATGTTCATGTCGGTCAACTTAATATGTCCTTTACAAAAAGATGTATATTATAGTGAAGTCGCTCAGTCGTGTCCGACTCTTTGCGACCCCATGGACTGTAGCCACCTTGCTCCTCCGTCCATGGGATTTTTCAGGCAAGAGTACTGGAGTGGTTTGCCTTCTCCAGAGGATCTTCCTGACCCAGGGATCGAACCCAGGTCTCCCTCATTCTAAGCAGATGCTTTACCATCTGAGCCACCAGGAAGTCGAAAAAGATATTATTAACCATTTGTGAAGCTCATAGAAACCCTTGGCATACCTTGTTAACCCTGTTGCCTTTGCTCACGTGAACTACCTGGATGGTGTGTTTCTAGTTCCTGTTCACTTTTGGAGCCCACTGGGATTCGATTTCTATCTCTAGTGCTACCACTTGGCAAGGAGGAGGTCCACAGTGCCTTGAAGAACCTTGGACTAGAGTTCAGGAAACCTGAATCTGATTCTGTCTTTTCCACTAACAAGCTCTATGTGACCTGATGTGATTTCCCACCTTCTCTGCATTTCACTCCCCTCATCAGAAAAGGGGGGGCGGGGTTAATTAGATCACTGTTTCCCAAACTTCAGTTATTTAAGTATTATCTTGGCTTTTCTTGTGCTAAATCCACCTGTCCTATTGTTAGAAGATAATGCCTCAAAATCAACTCCTTTCTTATCTTTTTTATTGCATGTTAACAAAGTTACATAGTCATTAATAGTTTAAGAAATTGTGTCTCAGTGTGCCGACTGCGCATGCGGCCTGTGACATTTGTCATCAGCAGGATTATCTGGACCTGGCAGCTTTTCTCTGAACCAGGGGCTTTGGCTGCAGTTCTCACAGAGGCCACCAGGGGGATGTGCCCTCCGGCTGGAGCTTGCGTAGCCACAGGCCAGGGGCTCTCTGAGCCCAGGGGGAAGCAGAATGCTTTCCAATTATTTCCTGAAGAAATAAAACAGTGGTATCGACATGGCAAAATTTCAATACTGATTAGTAACACAAATAAGTGCCTCTTCACCTTGTTGAGATCAAGGATTTCCTAGAAGAGCTAATGCAAACGATGGGTTTCTTTCATCACAAAACCCCATATGTACAAACGTATGGACGATTGCATACCGACAGTGGCATGCAGATCTCAGCTTATTCCTCTCTGGGAGGAGGAGCTTTGGGTCTCTAGTTAAGAAAATTTGGTTTAGGAAATGTACCCAAGTTCACCCAGCCACTTCATATCTTAATTTTCCCAGTTTAATTCAACTTTTTAAAAACGTATGTTTAATTCCCTGAGCTTTTCATCCTGAGTCACACCCTGTTTGTCCAGCTCCTTCCAGCATCCCAGAGAGTGTTAGCTGTCAGCGCAGGGGTTAACCAGGCTCACCTAAAGCAGAGAGGGTACTCAGATGGTTTAGCATCCTTCTCTTCCTGTCTTTGGTTCCGCACCGCTCTGTAACGTAGCTGGTTCACTGGGGCGTCTCTGCTCAGCAGGGGTACAGAGGCATCGAGGTGTGCCTGTTCTCTGATCTGCTGTGCTCTGTTGAACACATCTTTCCCATTTCTCTGTGGTATCTTGGGCAGATCATAACAGATGTCCGGGGCATTTTCAGTTACTGGTGCTCATCCTGTCAGTCCAGTTTGAAATGTCAGTTGTATGTCCAAATCTTTCCTTGTCCAGTGTTTGGAATCCTCTCTTGGTGGGCTATCACTGCTCCCAACACAGCCTTTCACACCTCCGGGAGCACGTGCCTACATGTTCACTCTTAGGGAGCTCAGGTGTGGGGTCCCCAGTGCCTCCCTGATCTTGACGTGAGTGCAGTCTCTCCACTCCATGGGGGCAATCACTGCTTTTTACATGTCACCCAGCCTGGTGGCTCAGAGGTTAAAGCTTCTGCCTCCAATGCGGGAGACTTGGGTTCGATCCCTGAGTTGGGAAGATCCCCTGGAGAAGGAAATGGCAACCCGCTCCAGTATTCTTGCCTGGAGAATCCCATGGATGGAGGAGCCTGGTGGGCTACAGTCCACGGGGTCACAAAGAGTCGGACACGACTGAGCAACTTCACTTCCACTTGCAGCCTCTTCCTGTGAGCCCCTTTGCCGGCAGGCACTCTGGTTGGGTGGATCCCTTTTGTCGAGTCCACTTGATTCCTGGGAGGCTCACACGTGTTGTCACGCTGAACGGCGGTCTTGCAGCGGCTGGGGTGAGGGTGCGGGGGTGGTTCCCCGTGCTCTGCCCCCGTTCTCCCGTCCCTTCATCCCTGCTAGACGGGAGCCACTGAGCTGAGGTAACCCCCCGGTAGCTGTGGTAACACCCCACTGAAGCAGTTATATTACAGAGCAGTGCGGAACCAAAGACAGAGAGAGAGGCCATCCCTGCTCACAAAGTTGGTGTGTGGGCGGGCCTTGTGGCAGAGACTTGAGGCCCGGAGTCCCAGCCCCTCCGCCGCGCCCACTGTTCCCTCTCCAGCTGCGGACACCTTCGTGCCCACTGCTCTGCACCTCAGCGCCCAGCAGGCTTCTCTGTCACGCGGCTGTCTCTGAAGCCTGTGAGGAGGGGCGTGAGTAATGCCCCTGAAGGCCGCCCTTAACCCCAGGGTGGGAGCTGGTGGCTTAATGCCCGTGCTGCCCCACCTCCAGGGGGAGGGCTCTGAGGAGCACTCCACACATTTTTTCCCAGAAGGTTCCTAGTTGGTTGGTGCTCCAGTGGCCTGGGTGGGGATCAGCTCAATAGCTCACTGTTCACTGACTTTTCCTCCTTCTCACTCCTTCACTCTAATGTCTTGAGAATTGCTTCTCCTAAAACCGGCCAAACTCAGCTCCTCATCTGGGACTTGGCTCTGAAGAGGAAGAGATGGAGATGGAGGTTCACATGGGAGATACAGACCTCGGCCTCCATTACGGGGCACTCCCCGCTGGAGGAGAGGGTCTGGTGGGGTGGCTTTTCTTTCACCTGATTTCAGTGGGAGAGTCTGCTGCCTCCCTTGTGGGGCTGGAGGCGGGACTGGGGAGCATCCCTCACGAAGGCTTCCTCTCCTACGTGGCCAGCAGGTGCGCCTGTGTGGAGGGTGGTGGTGGGGAAGGTGGTGATGCTGTGTGCAGCCTGGGGTGGGCACCTCCCCTCATGTTCCCAGCTGAGGGTAGAGGGCTTCAGGCCTGTGTCCTTCAATGTCTGCTTCTAATTCTGGAGCAACCAGAAACTTCCACCTCAATATCCTCTCACTGCAATGATAGGAAGAGAGCAGAGAGGCATCTCTATTTGCTGTATTCATCTAGTCCAAAGAGGCATCTATTCTTACTGTATTCATCTAGTCCAAAGAAGGTTGTATTTTCCTTTCTCCTAAGACAGAGGTTTGGTCTACTGTGCGCATATAACTGATAATTTTCTCATTAATACTTTGCATTTCTCTGACTGCATCTTATGTGTTTTCGCATGGGACCTCTACCAATGCGTACGTGAAAACTGNAGCCACAGGCCAGGGGCTCTCTGAGCCCAGGGGGAAGCAGAATGCTTTCCAATTATTTCCTGAAGAAATAAAACAGTGGTATCGACATGGCAAAATTTCAATACTGATTAGTAACACAAATAAGTGCCTCTTCACCTTGTTGAGATCAAGGATTTCCTAGAAGAGCTAATGCAAACGATGGGTTTCTTTCATCACAAAACCCCATATGTACAAACGTATGGACGATTGCATACCGACAGTGGCATGCAGATCTCAGCTTATTCCTCTCTGGGAGGAGGAGCTTTGGGTCTCTAGTTAAGAAAATTTGGTTTAGGAAATGTACCCAAGTTCACCCAGCCACTTCATATCTTAATTTTCCCAGTTTAATTCAACTTTTTAAAAACGTATGTTTAATTCCCTGAGCTTTTCATCCTGAGTCACACCCTGTTTGTCCAGCTCCTTCCAGCATCCCAGAGAGTGTTAGCTGTCAGCGCAGGGGTTAACCAGGCTCACCTAAAGCAGAGAGGGTACTCAGATGGTTTAGCATCCTTCTCTTCCTGTCTTTGGTTCCGCACCGCTCTGTAACGTAGCTGGTTCACTGGGGCGTCTCTGCTCAGCAGGGGTACAGAGGCATCGAGGTGTGCCTGTTCTCTGATCTGCTGTGCTCTGTTGAACACATCTTTCCCATTTCTCTGTGGTATCTTGGGCAGATCATAACAGATGTCCGGGGCATTTTCAGTTACTGGTGCTCATCCTGTCAGTCCAGTTTGAAATGTCAGTTGTATGTCCAAATCTTTCCTTGTCCAGTGTTTGGAATCCTCTCTTGGTGGGCTATCACTGCTCCCAACACAGCCTTTCACACCTCCGGGAGCACGTGCCTACATGTTCACTCTTAGGGAGCTCAGGTGTGGGGTCCCCAGTGCCTCCCTGATCTTGACGTGAGTGCAGTCTCTCCACTCCATGGGGGCAATCACTGCTTTTTACATGTCACCCAGCCTGGTGGCTCAGAGGTTAAAGCTTCTGCCTCCAATGCGGGAGACTTGGGTTCGATCCCTGAGTTGGGAAGATCCCCTGGAGAAGGAAATGGCAACCCGCTCCAGTATTCTTGCCTGGAGAATCCCATGGATGGAGGAGCCTGGTGGGCTACAGTCCACGGGGTCACAAAGAGTCGGACACGACTGAGCAACTTCACTTCCACTTGCAGCCTCTTCCTGTGAGCCCCTTTGCCGGCAGGCACTCTGGTTGGGTGGATCCCTTTTGTCGAGTCCACTTGATTCCTGGGAGGCTCACACGTGTTGTCACGCTGAACGGCGGTCTTGCAGCGGCTGGGGTGAGGGTGCGGGGGTGGTTCCCCGTGCTCTGCCCCCGTTCTCCCGTCCCTTCATCCCTGCTAGACGGGAGCCACTGAGCTGAGGTAACCCCCCGGTAGCTGTGGTAACACCCCACTGAAGCAGTTATATTACAGAGCAGTGCGGAACCAAAGACAGAGAGAGAGGCCATCCCTGCTCACAAAGTTGGTGTGTGGGCGGGCCTTGTGGCAGAGACTTGAGGCCCGGAGTCCCAGCCCCTCCGCCGCGCCCACTGTTCCCTCTCCAGCTGCGGACACCTTCGTGCCCACTGCTCTGCACCTCAGCGCCCAGCAGGCTTCTCTGTCACGCGGCTGTCTCTGAAGCCTGTGAGGAGGGGCGTGAGTAATGCCCCTGAAGGCCGCCCTTAACCCCAGGGTGGGAGCTGGTGGCTTAATGCCCGTGCTGCCCCACCTCCAGGGGGAGGGCTCTGAGGAGCACTCCACACATTTTTTCCCAGAAGGTTCCTAGTTGGTTGGTGCTCCAGTGGCCTGGGTGGGGATCAGCTCAATAGCTCACTGTTCACTGACTTTTCCTCCTTCTCACTCCTTCACTCTAATGTCTTGAGAATTGCTTCTCCTAAAACCGGCCAAACTCAGCTCCTCATCTGGGACTTGGCTCTGAAGAGGAAGAGATGGAGATGGAGGTTCACATGGGAGATACAGACCTCGGCCTCCATTACGGGGCACTCCCCGCTGGAGGAGAGGGTCTGGTGGGGTGGCTTTTCTTTCACCTGATTTCAGTGGGAGAGTCTGCTGCCTCCCTTGTGGGGCTGGAGGCGGGACTGGGGAGCATCCCTCACGAAGGCTTCCTCTCCTACGTGGCCAGCAGGTGCGCCTGTGTGGAGGGTGGTGGTGGGGAAGGTGGTGATGCTGTGTGCAGCCTGGGGTGGGCACCTCCCCTCATGTTCCCAGCTGAGGGTAGAGGGCTTCAGGCCTGTGTCCTTCAATGTCTGCTTCTAATTCTGGAGCAACCAGAAACTTCCACCTCAATATCCTCTCACTGCAATGATAGGAAGAGAGCAGAGAGGCATCTCTATTTGCTGTATTCATCTAGTCCAAAGAGGCATCTATTCTTACTGTATTCATCTAGTCCAAAGAAGGTTGTATTTTCCTTTCTCCTAAGACAGAGGTTTGGTCTACTGTGCGCATATAACTGATAATTTTCTCATTAATACTTTGCATTTCTCTGACTGCATCTTATGTGTTTTCGCATGGGACCTCTACCAATGCGTACGTGAAAACTGGTCATATTTACAACTTCAACTGTGTGTGTGTGCATGTGTGTAAAATGTCCTTTATCAAAGACCTTTTACCAATAAATAACTTAAAGCACAAGTAAACAAAATACAGCAGAGATATGCAGAGATAAAGCAAAGATATGCAGAGGTTTTCCAGTGTGGCTTATCGAGGCCCAATATTCCCTGCTCACATCTCTTCTTTCTGATGGGAACGGAAGAGATGAATGTTGTGTAGCTTCTGTTGCTTCTGGACTGAGTCCTTTTTCCTCTGACCAGGTCTCTGTCTCTTCCCTTTGAAAAATGATTCTTTATTCCCACTTAATTGTCATGTTGGGGCCATAGAATTCAGTGACCATCAGCTCTAAGTTCACAGTCTGGAATGGAGATATACTGCTAGAGGCTAGGAAATAACTCACATAGACACATTCTACCCGAGATGCAAAATGAGGTGGCCTAAAATGATCACTCTTCCCAACACACCAGGAGACATTTCAGAACCCTAATCACAGCTCGGGCCAAATGTGGACTAGCATGGNACTTAATTGTCATGTTGGGGCCATAGAATTCAGTGACCATCAGCTCTAAGTTCACAGTCTGGAATGGAGATATACTGCTAGGAAATAACTCACATAGACACATTCTACCCGAGATGCAAAATGAGGTGGCCTAAAATGATCACTCTTCCCAACTCGCCAGGAGACATTTCAGAACCCTAATCACAGCTCGGGCCAAATGAGGACTAGCATGGCCTGTCCCCCTGCCAGAGGACCCACCTCCAACCCCTTGTCATCATGAGGAGATAAGGGAGGAAGGAAAAGAGGAGAAAAGCCAGTTAACGGGAATCACAGAAGACTTCCTGAAATTTGTTTTAAAATCAGTGGATTATAAATAAAAGCTTCCAAATAAAGACCTTCCATCCTCTTGGCTCCAACTTATCTGAAGTCTGTCTGAAGCCTGTTTTATTGGCCATAGTTCTTATAAACCCAAGTAGATGTCCATGTGCCCTCCTGCAGGGCTGTCATCTCTATGTCTAGAAACCAATAATGCCCACTTTCCTAAGGTGTATGGATTTTACTCCACTCTCCTTACTTTTAGACCCCAATCAGATATATAAGGCAGAAGTGTAAAGCTACCTGCATCATCGCTGACAATTTTACAAAGTTTGATTGTGCCATCAGAGCAGCCTCTGTCTTTTATGGACATTGTTTGTTGGCCTAGGAACCTATTTCCAGATTTAAAGCACATTTCAGTGACTGGCCCAAACCACTTCCTTATCACCATCTTCCCAGCATGGGGGAGATGGAAACATATATGTCAGATGACATAAATTTGATAGAATAGTGACGGATACAAGCAGCAGTTGCCAAAGGTGTTCAGAAGGTCTTGCTCAAGTCTTGTTTTTGGAAGTGGTCATTGGAGCTGAAGTTTTCCTCACTGTGGAAATGAGAGCATCAGTTTTGGTTCTTTNCTGCTTTCTCACTCATCAACTCACAGCTCGCAGAGCAACCCGCATGGTGGGCAGGCTGGGCTTGGTATTCTATTTAATGGTTGAAGATATAAAAGCTCAGAGTTTCCAGGGGATCATCCACCTGTGGGGGCCTCTGGGTCTGAACCAATGAAAGAGTTTCCACTTAGAGGCCTCAGTCTAAAACAAGGCACTCCCGAGTATGGTGGCTGATGGAGCTGGGCTCCTGAACTCAGATCGTACCATTTCTAGTCTGTTATGATGCCCACGTGTTCCAGCTTTGCCTTTTTAATCAGGATGAGATGCAGTCGAAATAAAAGTGTGACTTTTACTAAGTCATCCAGTGCTCTAATCAACTGAACAGGCTCTTGAAAGACCTTTCAAGGTGTGTGGCAATCTGATTCTACAACATTCTTAGGGAAATAGGATGCAAGGCTGGCTCTTGAATGGGCTGTGGTGCTGGCTGGGGGCTCCTCGGGGAGGACCCATCATCTCTGAGTCCACTTGTGCCCAGGGAGATTACAGAGTTCAGGTCAAGAGCAGTCTGTCACTTTTTGTGCCTCTCTGCCTGTGGAAACACCTGGGCATCTCAGTGACCCGAACCCAGCAGGGCTCTGTGTAGGAGTGAGAGTCTTAGGAATAAAAGGACTAAGAGTTGCCCAGCGAGTGTAGGAGGGAAGATCCCGGGATCGTTAAAGGTAGAGATCAACATGGGAAACTTACCTGCTGGTCCAATGGCTAAGATGATACACTCTCAATGCAGGGGTCCTGGGTTCAATCCCTGGGTTGGGAGATCCCCTAGAGAAGGGAATAGCAACCCACTCCAGTATTCTTGTCTGGAGAACTCCTTGGCCAGAGGAGCCTGGTGGGTTACAGTCTGTGGGGTTGCCAAGAGTCAGACACAACTGAGCGACTTTCACTTTCAGCCCCACCCCCTGTAACTTATAGCTGGCTCTGTGTCCATGGTTTCTCTGCATCCCCGGATTCCACCAACAACCAACCACCAACAGTATTTACTATTGAAAAATAGCTGTGTATAAGTGAACTCTTGCAGTTCAAACCTGCACTGTTCAAGGGTCAACTGTAGTTTCTTCTCAGACCCGTTGGAGAGATCTGGACAAACTGTGAAACAGGAAAATCTTGGTCTTAGGAAGAGAGGTTAGAGAAAGCTGGAGAAACAGACCATTCAACATTCTAACCGTCTTTGTCATCATCCATGAAGGTTTTTCATGGAGGCCAGCTATAAGCTTAGGATGCTGTCTGGGGAGGAGCTGCTTCTGATCAACTCTATCTACAGTGTGCAAGTTCAAGGGGAGGCTCTGCTTCTTTGCCTGGATAAGCCACACACTGGTTTGGGAAGGGGCTTCCTAAGAGCACTGGGCATTCCTGAGATAACTGCTGTTGGAGACTCTGCTTATGTGGGCACCTTACATTCTGACTGTAGCTTGTTGGGGAATCCTTGGGCCGATGTTTGAGAAAGACTGAAAATAGAAGGCCATGTGCTGGGGATGAGAGGCCAGTGGCTTTATATTTGGGTATTTTGGTAGAAATCAAAGCAGCAGTTTGAATTTTCTGGCGTCTGTGTTTTGGATAAAATAAGGTGTGTGTGTGTGTGTTAGTTGCTCAGTCATGTCTGACTCTGCGACTCCATGGACTGTAGCCCGCCAGGCTCCTCTGTCCATGGCATTCTCCTAGCATGAATACTGGAGTGGGTTACCATTCCCTTCTCCGGGGAATCTTCCTGATCCAGGGCTTGAACCTGGTCTTCTCCATTGCAGGCAGATTCTTTACAGTCTGAGCTACCAGGGAAGCCCAGGATCAAATAATTTATCAGGATGGAATGAAGAGCTGCCTTCTCAAATATCTGAGTTGCCTTCTGATGGAGCCAAAGAGAGTGGATTTCTTCCTCCAAACAAGAGGAGACTGTTTCTAACTACTTGGGTATTAGGCACTCCACAATATGAAAGCTTACAGGGTAGGGATGGGTGAGGGACAGGAGCCTCTCGGGAGATAAATGTTCTTTGCAGTTTCCCTCATCCCTGGGATTCCAGTCCTTTGGCTTTAGAACAAACTCCTTGTTTCTTCCTGCAAGTCTTCCTATGATGAGAGAAGTCTAAAAGGACAGCTATTTTTCTGGTAAGCCTGATCCACTCTCCTTTGGGAACCTACCCTTCCCTTCTCTGTAGTGGGATTAGGAGCTGGAGTAGGGGATGGGAAGAATGGGGACAGAGGGAGGGAGGAGGGGAGAGTTTCTGGAGTTTTCCTGAGGGATGTGAGTGTCTATCTGTTTATTTCCATAAGTGGAGGAGGGTTGTGATTTGCAGCTCATCTGCCTCCAGGGCGTTCAGCTCAGCCCCTCTTGTTGGTCTGGGAGCCTTGAGCATCAGTGGAGGCAGGGCCGGCTGTGACCTGGCTGACAGCAAAGCCAGGTAGGAATGTAGTAGTAACTGACAGAGCCGAGTGAGAGCTCCATTATTTGCTAACATTCTTTAGAGATGCTTGGCTGCTTTGTATTAGTCTGTGGTTGAGTTCTTCATTCCTTGGCTCCTGGAATTTTTCATGCTTCAAATGAAATGTGTTCTGGCAGCTCATGGATGAATTGTCTCTGGTTGTACAGTTGGAAGAAACATGTCACATCTTTTTACAAACCATTGGCACAAACTGCAGAACAAACACAAGCTCTGGTTACTGCAAGAGTGGCTGGACCTTGGTAGGTGTGTCTGAGTTGCTGGGGGTGTGGGTGGAGAGCCGGGCCTGCTCCCTGGTCCCCATGACTTAACCTCCTAGGGCCCCTTAGCATGGCTGACAGTTCCTGGAGGTGCTCAAGCCTCCCATCATGCCTGCCCTCAGCCCACAGTGAGCAGCCAGGCTGATGTCACGACTCTGTTTAAGTGAGATTTGAAATAATGAAATTCAGCACAGTTCACAATTGACTGGGAAAAAAGCATCAATAGTCCCACTTTCCTCTCAGATACTTATCTTATTATAGTTAAAAGTCACAGTGAAACAGCAAGGCCTGAATCAGAAAACAGACTCCAGGATGTGGGACGAGCATAGCTGATTCTCAAAGGATGTGTTCAGGGGTAGGGGAAGCAGCTGTGTGTCCCGGCGATGCGCCTGGGGATGGCACCACGTCGGGACAGTGCAGAGTTCAGAAGAAATGCTCCTGATCTCCATGCCTCTTCTCCACTTGTTGTGATTGTGTGCTCCAGTCTCTACTCCCGGTCTTTGCTTTTCTTTCTCACCTTTGTCCTTCATCTAGTTGGTTTGTCAAGACAGGGGCTTGATGGGACTGAAAGTACGAGGACTTATCTGGAGGAGGGGGACTGCTTTGTGTTGCTAAAACTGCTAGGTTTTGCGGTGAGATTCTGACTTTTCTCCCTTTATTTTTAAAACAGACACCTTGCTTTTCCTACGGATTCATGAGGCAGGCAAATCTTTGCCCAGAGACTCAATGAATGCAGTGAGGTTGCAACGTATAAGTGGCATGAGACCGGCACTTCTTGCAGGAAGTCTTCCTTGATTAGACGGCGTCCTCAGTGTTCAAGACAGCTCTCATATTTATCATCCGTCTTTCTTATTTTGATTTGTAATATAATAATACATTAATTTAAACATCACTATATGCTTCCCTACTGGCTCAGTGGTAAAGAATCTGCCTGTAGCATAGGAGATATGGATTCAATCCCTCAGTCAGGAAGATCCCCTGGAAAAGGAAATGGCAACACACTCCAGTATTCTTGTTAGGAAAGTATCACGGACAGAGGAGTCTGATGGACTACACAGCCCATGGGGTCTCAAAAGAGTTGGATGTGACTTAGTGACTAAACAATACCAAATTATTTACAAAAGTTCATTTCTGCTCACAACCCTATAAGGTATGTTGGGCAACACACTGGTTTTTGCAATGTGTTTTGTAGATGAGGCTGCTGAGGGTCCAGATTCACACTGCAGAAGTGTCCTGAGGCCTTTGGCCAAGTTTGGAAATGGAGGGCAGAGAGGCGGTTAGCGTGGATGGTCTGGAAGAGAGCGGGGCTTGGAGCAGGTGCACCTGACGGGCAGTGGAAAGGTGTGCAGCTGATCCAAGCAAGAGAGAATGCTGCCATTTCAGGCCAGCAAGTCCTCTCTGAGCCCAACGGATCACAAGGTGGCACCTGAGAGGGATCAGAGCAAACAGGTCTCCAAACACAGGCAGCCTGGGGAGACTACCAGGCAGCTGACAGGTCAGAGCGGTGGGAGCAGTTTCAAAGGCAGGAGAGCAGGAGAGGAGCTGCTGGGCACCCACAGAACAGGAAGTCTTGTTTATCAGTGAAGGTTTGAATTGATTAACGCTGGAGGTCCCTTCTAGATCTCGAACACTTTGCACTTTCAGACTTTGTAAAAAAGGTTAAAATAAATGGCTTCAAAAAATCGGTAATTCTGTTCCTCGTAGCCCCCAAATATGTCCCCTGTAATGTTCCCTAGGCAGGTGACAACCACCCAGAGCTGCAATGCTCAGGCTTGCTCTTTTCTTTTCATCATCATCTGATGATGAGCAGATGGCTTATTTGGTCAGTCGTGTCCAACTCTTTGCGACCACATGGACTGTAGCCCATCAGGCTCCTCTGGCCCTGGGATTTCCCAGGCAAGAATACTGGAGTGGGTTGCCATTTCCTTTTCCAGGGGATCTTCCTGACCCAGGGATGGAACTTGGATCTCTTGCGTGGTCTCAGGTGGATTCTTTACCAGCTGAGCCACCAGGGAAGTCCACTAGATGAAGATGGAGTTGGTCTCCCAGTGGCCACTGTTTAGAGTTGGGAACTGACTGTCGTGTCCTCCTGTTTCCTTTGGAAAGTCATCATCCCAGGCAATGGAAAGTTTTTACAGGGGCACAACTTGGAAAAGAAGGAGAGGCTTGGAAAAGAAGGCCAAGACTTGAAACTACCACCTGTCAGGGCATGTGTGAACGCCACTTACCTGGAGGAAACAGGACCTTGACTTCTGTATTTTGTTTAGTACATTTGAGAAATCCCAAGGAGGAATCTTATCTTACACACAGATTAAAATAACAACAACAACTTTATTTTGTGCTAAAGTAAATTTATTAGGACTGAAAAAATGTAAAACAAAGGAAGATTAAAAAAAAGAGCAGAGGAGGATGAAAAAGTGGCTAGATATTTTAATTTATTTATTTTGAAGTATTTACTATTTTATTTGCCTGTTACTGTTCGCTCGCCCAGTCATGTCTGACTTTGCAGCATGCCAGGCCTCCTTTGCAGCACCCCATAGACTGTAGCATGCCAGGCCTCCCTGTTCCTTGCTGTTCCTGTTTCCCAAAGTTTGCCCAAGTTCATGCCCATTGCACCAGTTGTGGCATGCATGATATAATCCCTGAAAGAAAGTGAAGTTGCTCAGTCATGTCTGACTCTTTGCCACCCCATGGACTGTAGCCTACCAGGCTCCTCCATCCATGGAATTTTCCAGGCAAGAATACTGGAGTGGGTTGCCATCTCCTTCTCCTGGAGATCTTCCCAACCCAGGGATTGAACCTAGGTCTCCTGCATTATAGGCAGACGTTTTACCATCTGAGCCACCAGGGAAACCTGGGCCCCCTTGCATTGGGAGCACAGAATCTTAGCTATTGGAACACCAGGGAAGTTCCTGTGGCTATTTATTTTTAAATGCTGCATTTTAATATTTTATAAATTCTCTGTGCTTTGTTTTCTTCAAGGAATTTACAACATTTATTATTATTTAGGTAGTTATTTTGGGAAACTTGTAATATATGGACTCATCCATTCTTTTTTATAACTTGGGTATCTGATAAACTATTTTTGACTAGAGCCACATGGATTCTCAGAGACTGAAATGACTGTAGCTGGTTCTCTGGATGCTATGACTGTGAGTCAGCTCTCAGCCTGGGTGAACGCCTGTGGCCTCTTCTAATAGTTTTTATTCTGGTCAATTTCAATTTTAATTTTTCATTATTGTCACCTTGAGGATTGTCCTATGTTTAATTTCTATGTAACTTGTGTGTCTTCTACAATCTTCCATCCCCTTTCATCAAATTTTCTAATTCCTGATAAATCTTCAACGTGTTATCCTGTTTTCAGGGTGTAGGTTTTTGGTTCCTGCTTTAACTTTTCAGGTGTTAAAGAATACGCCCAACTAAACTGTTCTTCATACTTTGAGCTGAAGGTTTAAAGCTCTTCCAGCAGAAGTAATTGAGTTCTGCTGAGAGACCCTTTCCCAGGGGCTGCAGCAAATATCCCCAGGTCTGGAACATCTGCTCCTTAATGGCTGGGACTTCAGTCGGTTATTAACGCGTCTTTTCCAAGCTGTACCAGGCCTTCCCTGGTGGCTCAGATGGTAAAGAATCTGCCTGCAATGCAGGAGACCTGGGTTTGATCCCTGGGTCCGGAGAGAGAAGAGAATAGCTACCCACTCCAGTATTCTTGCTTGGAGGATTCTATGGGCAGAGGAGCCTAGCGGTCTACTGTCCAGAGGGTCACAAAAAGTTGGACATGACTGAACAACCAACACTTTCATTTTTCCAAGCTGCTCAAGGCCTGCCCTGCCCTGCACTGATTCCTAGGCTGCTGGGAAGTCATGTACCAGGACCTCTAGGTTTCCTTTACACACAGGCATGGAGGCCCTGTGCCTTATACATGGGGGTCATTTGTTACTGTGCTCATCCTGGCCACCATTATAAAAATTACTTCGTACGTCCTTTTGGACAAATTCTCTCAGCTTCCTCTTTGAGTGGTATTGATATTGGTATTTGATTATTTATTCAATTATTTGTTTAGTCAGCTAGATTTTTTTTCCTGCTGTTTATTCATTTTGTTCCTGAGCAGTCTATTTTTGCAATATTTTATCCAATAAAATGCGTAAATCTTTAGCTTACCCAAGGAAGCATTTTAGGAAATGAAATTAATAGTATTCCCAGTTTCAGGAATCTGAGTGATGTGTTGCTTTGGCAGCGAGTTTTGAAAGAGCCTGAGAGAAACGTAAGGTTTAAGCCATGTCTGCAGCTTTACGTGCATATGCTTGCTCTTGGCTAGATGGCAGATAGTTAAAGATGAATCAGAAAAGCATCAGTTCAGTTCAGTCACTCAATCATGTCTGACTCTTTGTGACCCCATGGACTGCAGCACGCCGGGCTTCCTTGTCCATCACCAACTTCCAGAGCTTGCTCAAACTCATGTCCATGGAGTCAGTGGTGCCATCCAACCATCTCATCCTCTGACCCTTCTCCTCCTGCCTTCAATCTTTCCCAGCATCTGGGTCTTTTCCCATGAGTCAATTCTTCACATTAGGTGGCCAAAATATTGGAGTTCAGCTTCAGCATCAGTCCTTCCAATGACTATTTAGGACTGATTTCCTTTAGAGTTGACTGGTTGGATCTCCTTGCAGTCCAAGGGACTCTCAAGAGTCTTCTTTAACACCACAGTTCAAAAGCATCAATTCTCTGGTGCTTAGCTTCCTTTAGAGTCCAACTCTCACATGGAGGATTCTATGGGCAGAGGAGCCTATACAGAACTAATGGAAAAACCATAACTTTGACTAGATGGACCTTTGTCGGCAAAGTAATGTCTCTACTTTTTGATATGCTGTCTAAGTTGGTCATAGCTTTTCTTCCAAGGAGCAAGCATCTATTAATTTCATGGCTTCAGTCACCATCTACAGTGATTTTGGAGCCCCCCCAAAATAAAATCTCTCACTGTTCCCATTGTTTCCCAATCTGTTTGCCATGAAGTGATAGGACCAGATGCCATGATCTTAGTTTTCTGAATGTTGAGTTTTAAGCCAACTTTTTCACTCTCCTCTTTCACTTTCATCAAGAGGATCTTTAGTTCTTCTTCAATTTCTGCCATAACAGTGGTGTCATCTGGGTATATGAGGTTACTGATATTGCTCCCAACCATCTTGATTCCAGTTTGTGCTTCATCCATCCTGGCATTTCACATAATGTATCCTGCATATAAGTTAAATAAACAGGGTGACAATATACAGCCTTGACGTACTCCTTTCCTGGTTTGGAACCAGTCTGTTCCATGTCCAGTTCTAACTGTTGTTTCCTGACCTGCATACAGATTCCTCAGCAGGCAGGTCAGGTGGTCTGGTATTCCCATCTCATTTCCTCAGTTTGTTGTGATCCACACAGTCAAAGGCTTTGGCATAGTCAACAAAGCAAAGTAGACATTTTCTGAAACTCCCTTGCTTTTTAAACTCAAAACATAAAGTAAAACCTTTTGGGTAAACCTTAGAGTTATGGAAAGTATACATGTTTAGAAACTTAGGAGAAACCACATACATTTAAAAAAAATTTGGATTAAGTACAAATGCAAGCATTTCTTTTTTAGAAACCCTGAAAGCAATGGGATATTACTTATTAACTAGTCAGAATTAGGGGGACAGTGAAATGGAAATTGGATGTTACCTTTGGGTCCCTTAACAGAATAAACCCAGAGGCAAGATCATATTCCCCCTGGATCAAATTGTAGGGTTTGAAGGATTGAACTCACAGGAATTTTGTGAGTTCTAGAGGCCCAAGAATAGAGATCTTTTTGAATGTTTAAATACATTTGGGTTATGACAGTAGTTGAAATCTGGCACCATCTTGGTTACTAGTCTTCAGAAAATAAGAGACCAGTAGTTTATTTTCTTACTGTATATAAAAAGGTATCTTTAAAATAACTTGGGAGGAAGAGGTGGAAAGGAGAGTAGTTATGATCTAGACATAGGGTCCTTCATTTTTGTGACTCTGTTCATTTTTTCCTTTATTGGGCAACTAAAATCTCTTGCAGACAAATGCCTCTAAGTCAAAGTGTTTTTGGCACATGCATTATAATTTCAGTTTGGAATATAATTGTTTGAGAGGCAGCAGGAAGAGTTGGTTGAAATAAAACTTGGAATATTTGGATAAGTCAGATAACAGATTCATCAGTTGAAACCAAAGCTGTGGTTGGGACTTCCCTGGTGGTCCAGTGGTTAAGATTCTCTGCTTCCAATGCAGGGGACAAAGGTTTGATCCCTGGTCAGAGAACTAAGATTCCACATGCTGCATGGTGTGGCCAAAAGAAAGCTGTGATTCTTGATGGAAATGGGCTTCGATGCAAGGTGTGACTCTGTAAAGTCAGGCAGTTTCTCAGTGGAGATGGAAACTGGCAAGAGATGGCAGGCTGTGTGTGTATGCATGTGTGCACGTGTGCTTGCCTACATGCACCATTTTATTCATATCAACTGATTTGGAAAATTCTATATATCCAATAAATTCATTATTAAGGCTCTTTCCTCTGCTCAGCATGTTTCCATCAGCACCTCGACCCCAGGAAGTCTTTTTTTTTGTTTTAAAGAAATTGGAAATCCTTGTGTTTATTCTGTCTCTCTCTCTTAGATCCCTTTTCAGGTCAGTTCAGTCGCTCAGTTGTGTCCGACTCTTTGCGACCCCATGAATCGCAGCACGCCAGGTTAGGAGTGCTTATATGAGTTTCTTGGTTCAGATGGTAAAGAATCTGCCTGTAATCCAAGAGACCCAAGTTTGATCCCTGGGTTGAGAAAATCCAATTTCTACCCATTCCAATATTGTTGCCTGGAGAATTCCATGGAGAGAGCCTGGCAGGCTACAGTCCATGGGGCCACAAAGAGTTGGACATGACTGAGCAACTAACGCTTTCACTCTTTTCACTTTCATATGAGTGACAGTCGCCTTTTATTAAAAAGCGTGTATGCCCTAATAACATGTGACATCTCAGCATGAGTTTGCTGAGTCAGTTGGAGAATTTGGACTTTACCACAAAGATTCAAAAGCGATAGGATGAATTATCCCTATTCAAGTTTAGACTAAGATCCCTGAAGTTCAGAGAAATATTTGGTAAGGATATGAGTCAGTAATGTGATCCACATTCAGAGAAATAATCAACAGACCAAAAGTCCAAATGTTTCTCTGGCCAGTTTTGCTTTGCTTCTTTTATTTAACCTCTTCTGCTTGGGCTAGAGAGAAAAATGTCAAACGTATTAGTTAAAAATGCATGTGCCCAATTTTGGTCAGATTACTTGAAAATATTTCTTACTCTGATATAGGCATGGCTATTTATAGAAATGATTTATTAAAAAAAAAATCTTTCTATACTTTATTCTGGCCAATGTCCCCCACACATGAGTGAGCTTTTTGAGTCAGTCCTGTGTGTGGCTCCCTCCCCTGCTGGACAGGGATTCTGTGCTGTGCCCAAGGTGACAAGGACGGCCTGCAGTGGCCTGCTGCTACTGCTGCTACGTCGCCTCAGCCGTGTCCGACTCTGTGCAACCCCATAGACGGCAGCCCACCAGGCTCCCCCGTCCCTGGGATTCTCCAGGCAAGAACACTGGAGTGGGTTGCCATTTCCTTCTCCAATGCATGAAAGTGAAAAGTGAAAGCGAAGTCACTCAGTCGTGTCCAACTGTTCGAGACCCCATGGACTGCAGCCCACCAGGCTCCGCCATCCGTGGGATTTTCCAGGCAAGAGTACTGGAGTGGGGTGCCATTGCCTTCCCCACTGCAGTTGAGGTTGGCATAGAGGTTGGCAAATATCTCTCTTCACTACATTGCAGCCTTTGATCAGAGTAAGTGTCTCAGGTGACCAGCTTCCTCACTTTTACAGCCACAGAGAGTGGCTTACCTCTGATGACTGTGTGTCCCATTGTGCCTTTATGAGATCATCTGAAGCCTGGAGGAATTCTTGGCATTTTTGTTGTCTGTGCTCCATCTATGGTCCCACTGGTGACATGTGACATTATCAGCTGTGTGGAGAGAAGGGTCCAAGGAAGGGAAAAGCCAAGTAGATGAAGTCCTGCATTTCCTAAAGCTGTTTTTGCTGTCATTTTCTTCACCACTTGCCCCTGACAGAAGGTTAGAGGCCTGAGCAGTAATTGGCAAGGTTGTTAATGTCAAGGATTCCTGTATCTGTATGTATATTTTAATTCAAGACCAAGTAGTGCCTGTGCTAGGCNAGTTGCTCAGTCATGTCTGACTCTGTGACTCCATGGACTGTAGCCCGCCAGGCTCCTCTGTCCATGGCATTCTCCTAGCATGAATACTGGAGTGGGTTACCATTCCCTTCTCCGGGGAATCTTCCTGATCCAGGGCTTGAACCTGGTCTTCTCCATTGCAGGCAGATTCTTTACAGTCTGAGCTACCAGGGAAGCCCAGGATCAAATAATTTATCAGGATGGAATGAAGAGCTGCCTTCTCAAATATCTGAGTTGCCTTCTGATGGAGCCAAAGAGAGTGGATTTCTTCCTCCAAACAAGAGGAGACTGTTTCTAACTACTTGGGTATTAGGCACTCCACAATATGAAAGCTTACAGGGTAGGGATGGGTGAGGGACAGGAGCCTCTCGGGAGATAAATGTTCTTTGCAGTTTCCCTCATCCCTGGGATTCCAGTCCTTTGGCTTTAGAACAAACTCCTTGTTTCTTCCTGCAAGTCTTCCTATGATGAGAGAAGTCTAAAAGGACAGCTATTTTTCTGGTAAGCCTGATCCACTCTCCTTTGGGAACCTACCCTTCCCTTCTCTGTAGTGGGATTAGGAGCTGGAGTAGGGGATGGGAAGAATGGGGACAGAGGGAGGGAGGAGGGGAGAGTTTCTGGAGTTTTCCTGAGGGATGTGAGTGTCTATCTGTTTATTTCCATAAGTGGAGGAGGGTTGTGATTTGCAGCTCATCTGCCTCCAGGGCGTTCAGCTCAGCCCCTCTTGTTGGTCTGGGAGCCTTGAGCATCAGTGGAGGCAGGGCCGGCTGTGACCTGGCTGACAGCAAAGCCAGGTAGGAATGTAGTAGTAACTGACAGAGCCGAGTGAGAGCTCCATTATTTGCTAACATTCTTTAGAGATGCTTGGCTGCTTTGTATTAGTCTGTGGTTGAGTTCTTCATTCCTTGGCTCCTGGAATTTTTCATGCTTCAAATGAAATGTGTTCTGGCAGCTCATGGATGAATTGTCTCTGGTTGTACAGTTGGAAGAAACATGTCACATCTTTTTACAAACCATTGGCACAAACTGCAGAACAAACACAAGCTCTGGTTACTGCAAGAGTGGCTGGACCTTGGTAGGTGTGTCTGAGTTGCTGGGGGTGTGGGTGGAGAGCCGGGCCTGCTCCCTGGTCCCCGTGACTTAACCTCCTAGGGCCCCTTAGCATGGCTGACAGTTCCTGGAGGTGCTCAAGCCTCCCATCATGCCTGCCCTCAGCCCACAGTGAGCAGCCAGGCTGATGTCACGACTCTGTTTAAGTGAGATTTGAAATAATGAAATTCAGCACAGTTCACAATTGACTGGGAAAAAAGCATCAATATTCCCACTTTCTTCTCAGATACTTATCTTATTATAGTTAAAAGTCACAGTGAAACAGCAAGGCCTGAATCAGAAAACAGACTCCAGGATGTGGGACGAGCATAGCTGATTCTCAAAGGATGTGTTCAGGGGTAGGGGAAGCAGCTGTGTGTCCCGGCGATGCGCCTGGGGATGGCACCACGTCGGGACAGTGCAGAGTTCAGAAGAAATGCTCCTGATCTCCATGCCTCTTCTCCACTTGTTGTGATTGTGTGCTCCAGTCTCTACTCCCGGTCTTTGCTTTTCTTTCTCACCTTTGTCCTTCATCTAGTTGGTTTGTCAAGACAGGGGCTTGATGGGACTGAAAGTACGAGGACTTATCTGGAGGAGGGGGACTGCTTTGTGTTGCTAAAACTGCTAGGTTTTACAGTGAGATTCTGACTTTTCTCCCTTTATTTTTAAAACAGACACCTTGCTTTTCCTACGGATTCATGAGGCAGGCAAATCTTTGCCCAGAGACTCAATGAATGCAGTGAGGTTGCAACGTATAAGTGGCATGAGACCGGCACTTCTTGCAGGAAGTCTTCCTTGATTAGACGGCGTCCTCAGTGTTCAAGACAGCTCTCATATTTACCATCCGTCTTTCTTATTTTGATTTGTAATATAATAATACATTAATTTAAACATCACTATATGCTTCCCTACTGGCTCAGTGGTAAAGAATCTGCCTGTAGCATAGGAGATATGGATTCAATCCCTCAGTCAGGAAGATCCCCTGGAAAAGGAAATGGCAACACACTCCAGTATTCTTGTTAGGAAAGTATCACGGACAGAGGAGTCTGATGGACTACACAGCCCATGGGGTCTCAAAAGAGTTGGATGTGACTTAGTGACTAAACAATACCAAATTATTTACAAAAGTTCATTTCTGCTCACAACCCTATAAGGTATGTTGGGCAACACACTGGTTTTTGCAATGTGTTTTGTAGATGAGGCTGCTGAGGGTCCAGATTCACACTGCAGAAGTGTCCTGAGGCCTTTGGCCAAGTTTGGAAATGGAGGGCAGAGAGGCGGTTAGCGTGGATGGTCTGGAAGAGAGCGGGGCTTGGAGCAGGTGCACCTGACGGGCAGTGGAAAGGTGTGCAGCTGATCCAAGCAAGAGAGAATGCTGCCATTTCAGGCCAGCAAGTCCTCTCTGAGCCCAACGGATCACAAGGTGGCACCTGAGAGGGATCAGAGCAAACAGGTCTCCAAACACAGGCAGCCTGGGGAGACTACCAGGCAGCTGACAGGTCAGAGCGGTGGGAGCAGTTTCAAAGGCAGGAGAGCAGGAGAGGAGCTGCTGGGCACCCACAGAACAGGAAGTCTTGTTTATCAGTGAAGGTTTGAATTGATTAACGCTGGAGGTCCCTTCTAGATCTCGAACACTTTGCACTTTCAGACTTTGTAAAAAAGGTTAAAATAAATGGCTTCAAAAAATCGGTAATTCTGTTCCTCGTAGCCCCCAAATATGTCCCCTGTAATGTTCCCTAGGCAGGTGACAACCACCCAGAGCTGCAATGCTCAGGCTTGCTCTTTTCTTTTCATCATCATCTGATGATGAGCAGATGGCTTATTTGGTCAGTCGTGTCCAACTCTTTGCGACCACATGGACTGTAGCCCATCAGGCTCCTCTGGCCCTGGGATTTCCCAGGCAAGAATACTGGAGTGGGTTGCCATTTCCTTTTCCAGGGGATCTTCCTGACCCAGGGATGGAACTTGGATCTCTTGCGTGGTCTCAGGTGGATTCTTTACCAGCTGAGCCACCAGGGAAGTCCACTAGATGAAGATGGAGTTGGTCTCCCAGTGGCCACTGTTTAGAGTTGGGAACTGACTGTCGTGTCCTCCTGTTTCCTTTGGAAAGTCATCATCCCAGGCAATGGAAAGTTTTTACAGGGGCACAACTTGGAAAAGAAGGAGAGGCTTGGAAAAGAAGGCCAAGACTTGAAACTACCACCTGTCAGGGCATGTGTGAACGCCACTTACCTGGAGGAAACAGGACCTTGACTTCTGTATTTTGTTTAGTACATTTGAGAAATCCCAAGGAGGAATCTTATCTTACACACAGATTAAAATAACAACAACAACTTTATTTTGTGCTAAAGTAAATTTATTAGGACTGAAAAAATGTAAAACAAAGGAAGATTAAAAAAAAGAGCAGAGGAGGATGAAAAAGTGGCTAGATATTTTAATTTATTTATTTTGAAGTATTTACTATTTTATTTGCCTGTTACTGTTCGCTCGCCCAGTCATGTCTGACTTTGCAGCATGCCAGGCCTCCTTTGCAGCACCCCATAGACTGTAGCATGCCAGGCCTCCCTGTTCCTTGCTGTTCCTGTTTCCCAAAGTTTGCCCAAGTTCATGCCCATTGCACCAGTTGTGGCATGCATGATATAATCCCTGAAAGAAAGTGAAGTTGCTCAGTCATGTCTGACTCTTTGCCACCCCATGGACTGTAGCCTACCAGGCTCCTCCATCCATGGGATTTTCCAGGCAAGAATACTGGAGTGGGTTGCCATCTCCTTCTCCTGGAGATCTTCCCAACCCAGGGATTGAACCTAGGTCTCCTGCATTGTAGGCAGACGTTTTACCATCTGAGCCACCAGGGAAACCTGGGCCCCCTTGCATTGGGAGCACAGAATCTTAGCTATTGGAACACCAGGGAAGTTCCTGTGGCTATTTATTTTTAAATGCTGCATTTTAATATTTTATAAATTCTCTGTGCTTTGTTTTCTTCAAGGAATTTACAACATTTATTATTATTTAGGTAGTTATTTTGGGAAACTTGTAATATATGGACTCATCCATTCTTTTTTATAACTTGGGTATCTGATAAACTATTTTTGACTAGAGCCACATGGATTCTCAGAGACTGAAATGACTGTAGCTGGTTCTCTGGATGCTATGACTGTGAGTCAGCTCTCAGCCTGGGTGAACGCCTGTGGCCTCTTCTAATAGTTTTTATTCTGGTCAATTTCAATTTTAATTTTTCATTATTGTCACCTTGAGGATTGTCCTATGTTTAATTTCTATGTAACTTGTGTGTCTTCTACAATCCTCCATCCCCTTTCATCAAATTTTCTAATTCCTGATAAATCTTCAACGTGTTATCCTGTTTTCAGGGTGTAGGTTTTTGGTTCCTGCTTTAACTTTTCAGGTGTTAAAGAATACGCCCAACTAAACTGTTCTTCATACTTTGAGCTGAAGGTTTAAAGCTCTTCCAGCAGAAGTAATTGAGTTCTGCTGAGAGACCCTTTCCCAGGGGCTGCAGCAAATATCCCCAGGTCTGGAACATCTGCTCCTTAATGGCTGGGACTTCAGTCGGTTATTAACGCGTCTTTTCCAAGCTGTACCAGGCCTTCCCTGGTGGCTCAGATGGTAAAGAATCTGCCTGCAATGCAGGAGACCTGGGTTTGATCCCTGGGTCCGGAGAGAGAAGAGAATAGCTACCCACTCCAGTATTCTTGCTTGGAGGATTCTATGGGCAGAGGAGCCTAGCGGTCTACTGTCCAGAGGGTCACAAAAAGTTGGACATGACTGAACAACCAACACTTTCATTTTTCCAAGCTGCTCAAGGCCTGCCCTGCCCTGCACTGATTCCTAGGCTGCTGGGAAGTCATGTACCAGGACCTCTAGGTTTCCTTTACACACAGGCATGGAGGCCCTGTGCCTTATACATGGGGGTCATTTGTTACTGTGCTCATCCTGGCCACCATTATAAAAATTACTTCGTACGTCCTTTTGGACAAATTCTCTCAGCTTCCTCTTTGAGTGGTATTGATATTGGTATTTGATTATTTATTCAATTATTTGTTTAGTCAGCTAGATTTTTTTTCCTGCTGTTTATTCATTTTGTTCCTGAGCAGTCTATTTTTGCAATATTTTATCCAATAAAATGCGTAAATCTTTAGCTTACCCAAGGAAGCATTTTAGGAAATGAAATTAATAGTATTCCCAGTTTCAGGAATCTGAGTGATGTGTTGCTTTGGCAGCGAGTTTTGAAAGAGCCTGAGAGAAATGTAAGGTTTAAGCCATGTCTGCAGCTTTACGTGCATATGCTTGCTCTTGGCTAGATGGCAGATAGTTAAAGATGAATCAGAAAAGCATCAGTTCAGTTCAGTCACTCAATCATGTCTGACTCTTTGTGACCCCATGGACTGCAGCACGCCGGGCTTCCTTGTCCATCACCAACTTCCAGAGCTTGCTCAAACTCATGTCCATGGAGTCAGTGGTGCCATCCAACCATCTCATCCTCTGACCCTTCTCCTCCTGCCTTCAATCTTTCCCAGCATCTGGGTCTTTTCCCATGAGTCAATTCTTCACATTAGGTGGCCAAAATATTGGAGTTCAGCTTCAGCATCAGTCCTTCCAATGACTATTTAGGACTGATTTCCTTTAGAGTTGACTGGTTGGATCTCCTTGCAGTCCAAGGGACTCTCAAGAGTCTTCTTTAACACCACAGTTCAAAAGCATCAATTCTCTGGTGCTTAGCTTCCTTTAGAGTCCAACTCTCACATGGAGGATTCTATGGGCAGAGGAGCCTATACAGAACTAATGGAAAAACCATAACTTTGACTAGATGGACCTTTGTCGGCAAAGTAATGTCTCTACTTTTTGATATGCTGTCTAGGTTGGTCATAGCTTTTCTTCCAAGGAGCAAGCATCTATTAATTTCATGGCTTCAGTCACCATCTACAGTGATTTTGGAGCCCCCCCAAAATAAAATCTCTCACTGTTCCCATTGTTTCCCAATCTGTTTGCCATGAAGTGATAGGACCAGATGCCATGATCTTAGTTTTCTGAATGTTGAGTTTTAAGCCAACTTTTTCACTCTCCTCTTTCACTTTCATCAAGAGGATCTTTAGTTCTTCTTCAATTTCTGCCATAACAGTGGTGTCATCTGGGTATATGAGGTTACTGATATTGCTCCCAACCATCTTGATTCCAGTTTGTGCTTCATCCATCCTGGCATTTCACATAATGTATCCTGCATATAAGTTAAATAAACAGGGTGACAATATACAGCCTTGACGTACTCCTTTCCTGGTTTGGAACCAGTCTGTTCCATGTCCAGTTCTAACTGTTGTTTCCTGACCTGCATACAGATTCCTCAGCAGGCAGGTCAGGTGGTCTGGTATTCCCATCTCATTTCCTCAGTTTGTTGTGATCCACACAGTCAAAGGCTTTGGCATAGTCAACAAAGCAAAGTAGACATTTTCTGAAACTCCCTTGCTTTTTAAACTCAAAACATAAAGTAAAACCTTTTGGGTAAACCTTAGAGTTATGGAAAGTATACATGTTTAGAAACTTAGGAGAAACCACATACATTTAAAAAAAATTTGGATTAAGTACAAATGCAAGCATTTCTTTTTAGAAACCCTGAAAGCAATGGGATATTACTTATTAACTAGTCAGAATTAGGGGGACAGTGAAATGGAAATTGGATGTTACCTTTGGGTCCCTTAACAGAATAAACCCAGAGGCAAGATCATATTCCCCCTGGATCAAATTGTAGGGTTTGAAGGATTGAACTCACAGGAATTTTGTGAGTTCTAGAGGCCCAAGAATAGAGATCTTTTTGAATGTTTAAATACATTTGGGTTATGACAGTAGTTGAAATCTGGCACCATCTTGGTTACTAGTCTTCAGAAAATAAGAGACCAGTAGTTTATTTTCTTACTGTATATAAAAAGGTATCTTTAAAATAACTTGGGAGGAAGAGGTGGAAAGGAGAGTAGTTATGATCTAGACATAGGGTCCTTCATTTTTGTGACTCTGTTCATTTTTTCCTTTATTGGGCAACTAAAATCTCTTGCAGACAAATGCCTCTAAGTCAAAGTGTTTTTGGCACATGCATTATAATTTCAGTTTGGAATATAATTGTTTGAGAGGCAGCAGGAAGAGTTGGTTGAAATAAAACTTGGAATATTTGGATAAGTCAGATAACAGATTCATCAGTTGAAACCAAAGCTGTGGTTGGGACTTCCCTGGTGGTCCAGTGGTTAAGATTCTCTGCTTCCAGTGCAGGGGACAAAGGTTTGATCCCTGGTCAGAGAACTAAGATTCCACATGCTGCATGGTGTGGCCAAAAGAAAGCTGTGATTCTTGATGGAAATGGGCTTCGATGCAAGGTGTGACTCTGTAAAGTCAGGCAGTTTCTCAGTGGAGATGGAAACTGGCAAGAGATGGCAGGCTGTGTGTGTATGCATGTGTGCACGTGTGCTTGCCTACATGCACCATTTTATTCATATCAACTGATTTGGAAAATTCTATATATCCAATAAATTCATTATTAAGGCTCTTTCCTCTGCTCAGCATGTTTCCATCAGCACCTCGACCCCAGGAAGTCTTTTTTTTTGTTTTAAAGAAATTGGAAATCCTTGTGTTTATTCTGTCTCTCTCTCTTAGATCCCTTTTCAGGTCAGTTCAGTCGCTCAGTTGTGTCCGACTCTTTGCGACCCCATGAATCGCAGCACGCCAGGTTAGGAGTGCTTATATGAGTTTCTTGGTTCAGATGGTAAAGAATCTGCCTGTAATCCAAGAGACCCAAGTTTGATCCCTGGGTTGAGAAAATCCAATTTCTACCCATTCCAATATTGTTGCCTGGAGAATTCCATGGAGAGAGCCTGGCAGGCTACAGTCCATGGGGCCACAAAGAGTTGGACATGACTGAGCAACTAACGCTTTCACTCTTTTCACTTTCATATGAGTGACAGTCGCCTTTTATTAAAAAGCGTGTATGCCCTAATAACATGTGACATCTCAGCATGAGTTTGCTGAGTCAGTTGGAGAATTTGGACTTTACCACAAAGATTCAAAAGCGATAGGATGAATTATCCCTATTCAAGTTTAGACTAAGATCCCTGAAGTTCAGAGAAATATTTGGTAAGGATATGAGTCAGTAATGTGATCCACATTCAGAGAAATAATCAACAGACCAAAAGTCCAAATGTTTCTCTGGCCAGTTTTGCTTTGCTTCTTTTATTTAACCTCTTCTGCTTGGGCTAGAGAGAAAAATGTCAAACGTATTAGTTAAAAATGCATGTGCCCAATTTTGGTCAGATTACTTGAAAATATTTCTTACTCTGATATAGGCATGGCTATTTATAGAAATGATTTATTAAAAAAAAAATCTTTCTATACTTTATTCTGGCCAATGTCCCCCACACATGAGTGAGCTTTTTGAGTCAGTCCTGTGTGTGGCTCCCTCCCCTGCTGGACAGGGATTCTGTGCTGTGCCCAAGGTGACAAGGACGGCCTGCAGTGGCCTGCTGCTACTGCTGCTACGTCGCCTCAGCCGTGTCCGACTCTGTGCAACCCCATAGACGGCAGCCCACCAGGCTCCCCCGTCCCTGGGATTCTCCAGGCAAGAACACTGGAGTGGGTTGCCATTTCCTTCTCCAATGCATGAAAGTGAAAAGTGAAAGCGAAGTCACTCAGTCGTGTCCAACTGTTCGAGACCCCATGGACTGCAGCCCACCAGGCTCCGCCATCCGTGGGATTTTCCAGGCAAGAGTACTGGAGTGGGGTGCCATTGCCTTCCCCACTGCAGTTGAGGTTGGCATAGAGGTTGGCAAATATCTCTCTTCACTACATTGCAGCCTTTGATCAGAGTAAGTGTCTCAGGTGACCAGCTTCCTCACTTTTACAGCCACAGAGAGTGGCTTACCTCTGATGACTGTGTGTCCCATTGTGCCTTTATGAGATCATCTGAAGCCTGGAGGAATTCTTGGCATTTTTGTTGTCTGTGCTCCATCTATGGTCCCACTGGTGACATGTGACATTATCAGCTGTGTGGAGAGAAGGGTCCAAGGAAGGGAAAAGCCAAGTAGATGAAGTCCTGCATTTCCTAAAGCTGTTTTTGCTGTCATTTTCTTCACCACTTGCCCCTGACAGAAGGTTAGAGGCCTGAGCAGTAATTGGCAAGGTTGTTAATGTCAAGGATTCCTGTATCTGTATGTATATTTTAATTCAAGACCAAGTAGTGCCTGTGCTAGGCCAGCTGTCATCTTGCCCTTTATGTCACTTCTAGTTTGCTTCAGTAGCAGTCTCTCCTTCTTAAACTTGTTTTTACTAAACAAGACAAGGGATGGAGCTGGGGATGGGGACGGGGGACAGGGAGAAGACTGGAAACTGAGCTGACATTCCTGCTCCTGTAGCTTTTGGTACATGGTCAGATTGACATAGGCAGAAAGTTGGGTGCTCAACGGCCAGCAGACAGCAGACTTTTTGCACAAGTCTGTTCNGGGAAGATCCCCTGGAAGAGGCCATGGAAACCCACTCCAGTATTCTTGCCTGGAGAATCCAATGGACAGAGGAGCCTGGTGGGCTACAGTCCTTGGGGTCACAAAGAGTCAGACACAACTAAGTAACAAAGTACTGAACATGGGTGGCTTACACACAGACATTCACTGTGGTTAGAGGCCCAAGATCAAGCTGATGGTGGGGGAGAGGTTGGTTCCTTCCAAAGCTTTGAGGGTAGGATCTCTTCCGAGTCTCTCCTCAGCCTGTGGAAGACCGTCTTCTCCCAGCATCTTTTTACACATTTTCTGTCCATGTATGTTTCTGAGTAAAAATTTCTCCACCAGTTAAATAGGAGTAGGGCCCACCCTAGCAGCCTCATCTTAACCAATTACATTTGCAGTGACCTTATCGCCATTAAAGTGACATGCTGAGACATGGGGGATTAGGACTTTAATATAAGAGTTTTATGGGGACACAGTTCAACCCCTACATGTTCTATGAAAAGGAGCCATCCGAAAGAGATAAGTCAAAGAGAGTGGGACTTCTCGGAGTTGGGATTTAGAAGGAGGAGGGGAGGTCTTCTTGAGTGGACACCATGTCTTTAACCTCTTCTTTCTCTCACATAAACCTGCACCCACAGCAGGCTGGTGAGGAGCAGTGTGTGAGTGCTAAGTCCACCAGGCTCCCCTGTTCATGAGATTTTCCAGGCAAGAATACTGGAGTGGGCTGCCATATCTTCCTGCAGGGGATCTTCTGGCCCGGGATTGCACCCTTATCCCCTGCGTCTCCTACATTGCAGATGGATTCCTTACCTCTGCACCACTGGGCAATGGGGGGGGGTCCCTATCCTTGAAACAATGAAAGGAAAGCTCCAGTGTCCTCAAATACCATGAGGAGGAAGGGTGGCATGGGAAAGAACTGGATATGGATGGAACTCTTAGTAGCCTGGCCTGTTCTTCAAGAGACTATATTGAATGAATTAGATCTTTCTGACCTTCCTGCCTGAGCTGGAGTTCACTGATTTCATTACTATCCTGCACTATTTCATAAATCAGTATTGCATTCATGCGTGCCTATGTGCATGCTAAGTTGCTTCAATCATGTCCAACTCTTTGTGACCCCATGGACTGTAACCCACCAGTCTCCTCTGTCCATGGGGTTCTCCAGGCAAGAATACTGGAGTGGGTTGCCATGGCCTCCTCCAGGGGATCTTCCCAGCCCAGGGATTGGGTCCATGCCTCTTATGTCTCCTGCACTGGCAGACGAATTCTTTACCACTAGTGCCACCTGGGAAGTGAAGTGAAGTCGCTCAGTTGTGTCTGACTCTTGGCGACCCCATGGACTGAAGCCTATCAGGCTCTTCTGTCCATGGGATTTTCCAGGCAAGAGTGCTGGAGTGGATTGCCATTTCCTTCTCCAGGGGATCTTCCTGACCCAGGGATTGAACCCAGGTCTCCCGCATTGCAGGCAGATGCCTTACTGTCTGAGCCACTAGGGAAGCCCACCCTTAATCCCCACTTCCACTGGGGCAGTAGGGGGACTGGAGCAGAGAGCGAGCCTCTCATCATCCTGTGGTTTGAGGGCATGTCTGATAGAGATGGGGATGTTCCCACAATGCCCCACCTGGTCCTTAGAAAGAAGACAAGAGGGTGCTCATTCACTCACCACCCACTATGCTCCAGGTATTCCTACATGGGAGAGCCTTGACCTTGTGGAGCTTTCCTACTAGTGCAAGAAGAAAGCAGATATAAACAAAAAATAGAAATAAACAGTAACCACAGTTAACAAGTAAATCACATAGTAGGTTAGGAGGTAGTGAATGCTATGGGGGAAGACAAAGGACAAGATGTTAAATGTGCAGGTTTATAGGCAGTAATCAGTTTGGGCTCCCTGGGGTGCGGAGTGCTTAGACAAGAGTAGGGACTGGAAGGTAGGAGGGACTGGGCTGGTGTGTGTCTTGGAAGGAGAGTATCCAGCCAGAGGGGTCTGCATCAGTGGATTTGAGGAGTATCAGGAGGCCTCTGTGGCCAGGAAGAGAAAGTGAAGGAGGTTGCTGTAGGAGAGAAGGTCAGAGAGGTTATGGGAGAGGGCCATGCTGGTCCTCGTGGATGGGCTTTACCTGAGTGCATTAGAGAATGGGTTTATGGGTTTCACTGCCGTGCCTGAGAAGGCTCACTCTGGATGTGGGATTAAGAATAGACAGTAGGGGGTGAGGACAAAAGCAGGGGACCACTTCAGAGCCCACTGAAGCGTTTCAGGGGAGGGAGTCCATGGTATGGGTCAGTGGTCGCAGCATACTTGATCCTCTAGCTGGACTCTTCCTTCAAACTGTATCTCATCCTGAGTCACTGAACCCGAACTGCCTGGCTAATATTCTTTTCTAAAAATGTCTTATTCTGGCCCTTAACCATGTTTTGGCTTGTACTGTTTAGATTCAGTTCAGTTCAGTTGCTCAGTCGTGTCCGACTCTTTGTGACCCCATGAATTGCAGCATGCCAAGCCTCCCTGTCCATCACCAACTCCCACAGTTCACTCAAACTCATGTCCATCAAACTGGTGATGCCATCCAGCCACCTCATCCTCTGTCATCCCTTTCTCCTGCTGCCCCCAATCACTCCCAGCATCAGAGTCTTTTCCAATGAGTCAACTCTTCGCATGAGGTGGCCAAAGTACTGGAGTTTCAGCTTTAGCATCCTTCCTTCCATAGAATACCCAGGACTGATCTCCTTTAGAATGGACTAGTTGGATCTCCTTGCAGTCCAAAGCACACTCAAGAGTCTTCTCCAACACCACAGTTCAAAAGCATCAGTTCTTCAGTGCTCAGCTTTTTTCACAGTCCAACTCTCACATCCATACATGACCACTGGAAAAACCATGGCCTTGACTAGACAGACCTTTGTTGGCAAAGTAATGTTTCTGCTTTTGAATATGCTATCTAGATTGGTCATAACTTTTCTTCCAAGGAGTAAGCGTCTTTTAATTTCANATTCACTCACCACCCACTATGCTCCAGGTATTCCTACATGGAAGAGCCTTGACCTTGTGGAGCTTTCCTACTAGTGCAAGAAGAAAGCAGATATAAACAAAAAATAGAAATAAACAGTAACCACAATTAACAAGTAAATCACATAGTAGGTTAGGAGGTAGTGAATGCTATGGGGGAACACAAAGGACAAGATGTTAAGTGTGCAGGTTTATAGGCAGTAATCAGTTTGGGCTCCCTGGGGTGTGGAGTGCTTAGACAAGAGTAGGGACTGGAAGGTAGGAGGGACTGGGCTGGTGTGTGTCTTGGAAGGAGAGTATCCAGCCAGAGGGGTCTGCATCAGTGGATTTGAGGAGTATCAGGAGGCCTCTGTGGCCAGGAAGAGAAAGTGAAGGAGGTTGCTGTAGGAGAGAAGGTCAGAGAGGTTATGGGAGAGGGCCATGCTGGTCCTCGTGGATGGGCTTTACCTGAGTGCATTAGAGAATGGGTTTATGGGTTTCACTGCCGTGCCTGAGAAGGCTCACTCTGGATGTGGGATTAAGAATAGACAGTAGGGGGTGAGGACAAAAGCAGGGGACCACTTCAGAGCCCACTGAAGCGTTTCAGGGGAGGGAGTCCATGGTATGGGTCAGTGGTCGCAGCATACTTGATCCTCTAGCTGGACTCTTCCTTCAAACTGTATCTCATCCTGAGTCACTGAACCCGAACTGCCTGGCTAATATTCTTTTCTAAAAATGTCTTATTCTGGCCCTTAACCATGTTTTGGCTTGTACTGTTTAGATTCAGTTCAGTTCAGTTGCTCAGTCGTGTCCGACTCTTTGTGACCCCATGAATTGCAGCATGCCAAGCCTCCCTGTCCATCACCAACTCCCACAGTTCACTTAAACTCATGTCCATCAAACTGGTGATGCCATCCAGCCACCTCATCCTCTGTCATCCCTTTCTCCTGCTGCCCCCAATCACTCCCAGCATCAGAGTCTTTTCCAATGAGTCAACTCTTCGCATGAGGTGGCCAAAGTACTGGAGTTTCAGCTTTAGCATCCTTCCTTCCATAGAATACCCAGGACTGATCTCCTTTAGAATGGACTAGTTGGATCTCCTTGCAGTCCAAAGCACACTCAAGAGTCTTCTCCAACACCACAGTTCAAAAGCATCAGTTCTTCAGTGCTCAGCTTTTTTCACAGTCCAACTCTCACATCCATACATGACCACTGGAAAAACCATGGCCTTGACTAGACAGACCTTTGTTGGCAAAGTAATGTTTCTGCTTTTGAATATGCTATCTAGATTGGTCATAACTTTTCTTCCAAGGAGTAAGCGTCTTTTAATTTCATGGCTGCAGTCACCATCTACAGTGATTTTGGAGCCCCGCAAAATAAAGTCTGACACTGTTTCCACTGTTTCCCCATCTATTTTCCATGAAGTGATGGGACCAGATGCCATGATCTTAATTTTCTAAATGTTGAGCTTTAAGCCAACTTTTTCACTCTCCTCTTTCACTTTCATCAAGATGCTTTTTAGTTCCTCTTCACTTTCTGCCATAAAGGTGGTGTCATCTGCATATCTGATGTTATTGATATTTCTCCTGGCAATCTTGATTCCAGCTTGTGCTTCTTCCAGCCCAGCATTTCTCATGATGTACTCTGCATATAAGTTAAATAAGCAGGGTGACAATATACAGCCTTGACGTCCTCCTTTTCCTATTTGGAACCAGTCTGTTGTTCCATGTCCATTTCTAACTGTTGCTTCCTGACCTGCATATAGGTTTCTCTGTTTAGATTAGTTACTGTGAAAAAGTGAAAGTGTGAGTCGGTCAGTCATGTCTGCCTCCAAGGACTGTAGCCCACCAGGCTTCTCTTCCATGGAATTCTCAAGGCAGGAATACTGGAGTGGGAAGCTATTCCCTTCTCCAGGAGATTTAGGGGAGCCCCTTTTCACTCCTAACCTGAAGCTAAGGCATTTGTGTGCTTTTATACTAACCCAAAGGCTTCCTTGGTGGCTCAGATAGTAAAGCATCTGCCTGCAATGCAGGAGACCCAGGTTCAATCTCTGGGTTGGGAAGACCCTGGAGAAGGATATGGCAACCACTCCAGTATTCCTGCCTGGAGAATCCCATGGACAGAGGAGCCTGGCGGGCTACAGCCCCTGCGGTCACAAAGGGTAGGACGTGACTGTGTGACTACCACTTCCACTTCAAAGGCCCCATAATCAGTTTTTAAAAACTCAAAGGCATTGCCACCTGCAATTTTCTTATAGCCACCTGTCCTTAGAGCCTATACTACAAGGCAAGAATGTTTACAATGTATTGTTGGAGAGGTTTTCTGTTTCCCACTTGGGTGAGCTGAAAATGAAATCATCTATTAGTCTGAAACAAGCAGAAGGGCCATCGTGACTCTTGTCTGGTGGCTCCCACATGGAGTAGACTTTTTTCCTTGGATCCTGGAGCAAGCTGGAATCAAGACTGCCCGGAAAAATATCAATAACCTCAGATATGCAGATGACACCACCGTTATGGCAGAAAGTGAAGAACTAAAGAGCCTTTTGATGAAAGTGAAGGAGGAAAGTGAAAAAGTTGGCTTAAAATTCGACATTTAGAAAATTAAGATCATGGCATCCATTCCCATCACTTCATGGCAAACAGATGGGGAAACAATGGAAACAGATTTTATTTTCTTGCGCTCCAAAATTACTGCAAGTGGTGACTACAGCCATGAAATTAAAAGACACTTGCTTCTTGGAAGAAAAGCTATGACCAACCTAGACAACATTAAAAAGCAGAGACATTATGTTGCCAACAAAGGTCTGTCTAGTCAAAGTTATGGTTTTTCCAGTAGTCATGTATGGATGTGAGACGTGGACTATAAAGAAAGCTGAGCACCGAAGAATTGATGCTTTTGAACTGTGGTATGGAAAGACTCTTGAGAGTCCCTTGGACAGCAAGGAGATCCAACCAGTTCATCCTAAAGGAGATCAGCCCTGAATATTCATTGGAAGGACTGATGCTGAAGCTGAAACTCCAGTATTTTGGCCACTGATGCAAAGAACTGACTCATTTGAAAAGACCCTGATGCTGGGAAAGATTGAAGGCAGGAGGAGAAGGGGACAGAGGATAAGATAGTTGGATGGCATCACCGACTTGATGGACTTGAGTTTGAGCAAGCTCCAGGAGTTTGTGATGGACAGGGAAGCCTGGTGTGCTGCAGGACATAGGGTCACAAAGAGTTGGACACAACTGAGTGACTGAACTGAACTGGAACACCAGTATGTAGGATCTTAAAAACACATGTGATTAATCATACTGTTAAAAATGGAAATTTCACATATGTTAGTTTGCTAGAGCTGTCATGACAGATCCCCACAGACTGAGGGGCCTAAACACAGTGCTGGAGGTGGGAAGTCCAAGATCAAGGTGTGGGCAGTGCTGGTTCCTCCTAAGGCTGTGAGGCGAGAATCTGTGCCAGGCTTTCTCCTTGGCTTGCGGATGATTCTCTTCTCCCCGGGTCCCTATCTGTGGTCTTCCCTGTGTGTGTGTCTCTCTCTGTGTTCGAATTTCCCCTTTTCATAAGGCCACCAGTTTTATTGGATTAGGGTCACCCTGATGACCTCATTTTAACTGATCACCTCTATAAAGACACTATCACCAAATAAGGTACCATTCTGAGGACACTAACATAATGAATTGGGGTTGGGGGCACACACTCAACCCATAATAGGCCCCTGTATACTCAATTTCTTTTCACCACCACCAGCCTCAAGCCCAGCTGCCCCTATTGTACTTTCTGTATAGCACATTCTTCTTAATAGTCTCAACTTTTTCTGAGGCTTCATGTGTTGAAGGTGAATTTCAGTCAAATGATTTAAGTGCCATTTGTGAGTAGAGGATAATGTCCATTTACAAATAATGACTTTGTGTTGTAAATTCAGGGCTTCCCTGGTGGCTCAGACAGTAAAGAATCCGCCTGCAATGCAAGAGACCTGGGTTCAGTCACTGGGTCGGGAAGATCCCCTGGAGAAGGAAACGGCAACCCACTCCTGTATTCTTGACTGAGAAGTCCCATGGACAGAGAAGCCTGGCGGGCCACAGTCCATGGGGTTGCAGAGAGTCAGATGTGACTGAGTGACTAACTCAACACCATTCTGAAATAGGATTCTAAAAACCAGTGTATACAGTGACAGTATGCCTCAAATAATTACACATCTTCTGGAAGAGGTAGCATAATTTAGTGGTTAGAACAGACAGCTAAACTGCCTGGGTTATCATTCTCCCATTTACCAGCTAGCTGACCCTGGGAAAATTACTGCAATCTCTCTTGGAGTTTTCTCGTCTGAAGATGTAGATATTAGGTACCTACTTCATAGAGTTATGTGAATTTAAAAGGCTAATCCATGTAAGGAATACAAGGGAGAGTGCCTGGCACACAGTAAGTGCTCAGTAAATGTTTGGCACTATTATTCCTAGGGTGGCTGCTTTTCAGGAAGACACTCATTTGAGTAAATTAGGCCTGGTGTGTTTGTTAAAACATTATGTGCTAATGTGTGGAGACAGTGTGTGATTCCAGGGTACCGCATAATTTGATCTGAGAGAGCAGTTTACTTGTCATTAATCATATGCAGGCTTCAAAGAAATGTGGGGATTCATTTTCATCACTGAAGTACATGTAACTCTTATTTATAAACATTTAACTCATCTAATTGGGTGGTTTTCAGTTTGTATTCCTGCTCCTGGAATCATGATTTGGGAACCCCTGGAAGATCCCCTGGAGGAGGAAATGGCAACCCACTCCAGTATTCTTGCCTGGAGAATCCCAGGGACAGAGGAGCCTGGTGGGCTACAGTCCATGGGGTTGCAGAGCTAGACATGACTGAGTGACTGACACGCCTGGGTGATGGTGGTAATAGTGTGCAGGGTCCGTGTGACCTCATTTGTACCCCAGGCCAGACATCCCACCTCAATCAGAATAGACCCCCTATTATCTATTGTATATATTACTATTCTGAGTAAAATTTCATTTGAAAGAGCTCTACTACTAAAAATAGCTTGAAAATCACTCACGTGGGGTGTAGATGATTTATATTCTTCTGCCCCCCATTGCTTCCATTCTGTGTGTACCCCAGGGATGCAACTAATGCTAATATTAGCCTGAGCAAAACATAATTAAGAAGGTGAATCTACTGCGAAAAGTAATATAGCATAAATTAAATAAATTAAATATAAATCAAATCAAATATAAAACAATGCATTCAATTATCTGCCTCTCTGCCTCCCTGCTTTAACATCAGTATTTGAGAGGAGACTAATCTTCTTTCTGGGACAGGGCCAAGACTGAGCCAAGACCAGTGAGCATGTCAAACCCTGGAAGGACGGTGCTTGACCCGCTGGGCGTGAGCTAAAGACACTGACATTTTGGTCGCTAAATTCTGTCTTAATTGTTGTTGCATGAACTAGTCTTTGTATGTGGCTGGGAAAACCTATTTATAAGATACTATTGTTATTACTTTTAATTAATTTATTTAAAAAATTGATTATACAATGTGTTAGTTTCAGTTGTACAGCAAAGTGACTCAGTTATATATGTATATATGACTTCCCAGGTGGTGCTAGTGGTGAAGAACCCTCCTGCAAACACAGAAGGTGTAAGAGATGAGGGTTTGATCCTGGGTTGGGAAGATCCCCTGGAGAAGGGCACAGCAACCGAGTCCAGTATTCTTGCCTGGAGAATCCTGTGGACAGAGGAGCCTGGTGGGCCACAGTCCACAGGGTTGCAAACGGTCAGACATGACTGAATGACGTGCACACACATTCACAAATATATGTATATTCTTTTTCAAATTCTTTTCCCGTATATTGAAATATTGAGTATGGTTCGCTGTGCTATACAGTAGGTCCTTGTTTATCTCTTTTATATATACTAGGGTGTATATGTTAATCCCAGATTCATAGTTGACCCTTCCTCCCCATCTTCCTCCGTTGGTGAATGTGTCTGCTCAATCATGTCTGACTCTTTGTGGCTCCTTTGTACCTTTTCTCCCATAGATAACACTGATAACAGTGATGGAAATAAAGTCTGAGAGTTCATTTCATTCACTCACTTGGTCATTCTGCAGATAATGACTGAGTCCCCACCTATAAGCTCCAGGAATTATCTTGCACACCAAGGATACAGGAATGAACACAGGAGGATGCAGGCAGTTGCTCCAATTGTGGAACTCTTATTCCAAAGAGGGGAGAAAAAATTACATGAGTAAATAAATATGTCAAGATGCATAGTGCTAAGGAGAAAAAAAGAAGCAGGGAAAAGCCTAAAGAGCAGATAATTCTATTTTAGATGTTTTAAATGCATGNCCAAAGAGGGGAGAAAAAATTACATGAGTAAATAAATATGTCAAGATGCATAGTGCTAAGGAGAAAAAAAGAAGCAGGGAAAAGCCTAAAGAGCAGATAATTCTATTTTAGATGTTTTAAATGCATGTATCTTCTCTCTGGTGCACCTCCCTGCTAAACCCAGAAGATGCTCGGAACATATTGAGTGAATTATTAACGCAAATGGCAGAAGGTGATGGCACCCCACTCCAGTACTCTTGCCTGGAAAATCCCATGGATGGAGGAGCCTGGTAGGCTGCAGTCCATGGGGTCGCTAAGGGTTGGACACGACTGAGCAACTTCACTTTCACTTTTCACTTTCATCCACTGGAGAAGNTCCCTCCTTCCCTCCTCTCTCCCTCTTCCTTCTCTCCTTTCCTCCTCTCTCCCTCCTCCCTCCTTCCCTCCCTCCCTCTCTTCTTCCTTCCATCCTCCCTTCCTTTATGTGTTGACGTGGTGCTTGTTTTTTAAGAAATTACCTGTGGTTATTCTGTACCGCCCCTTTACTACTTATAAGCCCAGGAATCTGGCTGGTGCTGTCGACCCCTAATATCTACCTGAGTAAACAATGGTTCATGGCTGTCTCTCTCCTTTTAGGTGTGCATGAGTGAAAGACTCTGCAGTGCCCTGANTTCTGTACCGCCCCTTTACTACTTATAAGCCCAGGAATCTGGCTGGTGCTGTCGACCCCTAATATCTACCTGAGTAAACAATGGTTCATGGCTGTCTCTCTCCTTCTAGGTGTGCATGAGTGAAAGACTCTGCAGTGCCCTGAGAAAGAAGGTTAACGATATTGAAACCCAACTGCCAGCCCTGTTTGAAGCCAAAATGCTTGCCATCTCAGGTACCTGGGATAGAGGGGACGTGGAGACAGCTGGAGTGCGTGATGGCCAACGCCACGCCCCTTTCTCGCCCTGGATTGGCATTCCACCTGTGCCTGAATGTTGTGTAGCATTCTGCCTGTCACTTGACAGCTCAGAGCCTTCCCAGGGAGTCTCACTGAAACTCAGGGAATAGATGGGCAGCGTGGCTTCTTTATAGGGATGAGTTGTTATTCTTTAGTTGCTAAGTCAGGTCCAACCCTTGTGACCCCATAGACTGTAGCCTGCAGGCTCCTCTGTACATGGGATTTTCCAGGCAAGAATACTGGAGTGGATTACCGTGTCTTTCTCCAGAGGATCTTCCCGACTCAGGGATGGAACCTGAATCTCCTGCATTGCAGGCGGAGTTTTTACCACTGAGCCCCCAGGGTACTCCTATCAGGGATGCGTGAGACTCTTAAAAATGCACGAGCATACATTATATAAAATAGCTATTTGTGTAGTTTGCATTTCCAGTTTCTGTTTAAGAGTTTAGAGATGAGATGTACTCTGGATGCCATGTAATTCTAGCCAGGGTTTCTACAGATTTATGTATCTGGAGATGCTTAGTGAGGGTGTGATCAACTGCTTCCTATGGGGGAAAGAGTGGTAACAGGAGACAAACGAATGTACTCAGAGTAACAAACTAGTGATAAGATAAGAGATTTTTGGAGGATTTTCAGTGGATCATTATCCTTCCTTAATTTGGTAGTTATAAAGGGATATACTTTCCCATTAATCAGTAGGCTGAAAAGACGATCTTAAATAGGATCTTATTCTATCATTTGAATAGTACTTAAAGAAAAGATTTATTTATTTATTGGCTGTGGTGGGTCTTTGTTGCTGTGCGTGGGCCTTCTCTAGATGCGCTGCGCAGTTTTCTCACTGTGGCAGCTTCTTATTGTGGATCTTGGGCTTGGTGGTTGGAGCCCACAGGCTTAGTTGCCTCAAGGCACGTGGAATCTTCCTGGACAAGGGATTAAACTGGTGTTCCCTGCGTTCTTAACCACTGGACCACCAGGGAAGCCCCTGAACACTGCTTTTGAACATTCCTCTGCATTCGTTATTCTATTTTTCACATCGGCTTTATCAGGTAGGAGGGAGAAACACTGTGATCCCAAGGACCAAAGGGAGAGGTTGAGGCCCTGGAATGTGTCCTGGGGTTAAGTTAACCCCATTAACTGAGCGGTGCTAGATCAGGGCTAGTGTCCAGGTGTGATGTATGGGTTTTTAACCCAGTTATGCAATGACAGCTTGTTTTATAAGTTGAATGAATCCATAGCGCATCAACTCCAGAAGAATCATAAAAATTTAATGAAAAGGTATAATAATTACATGTATGGGTTTTAAATGGCATTTTAAGAAGGAATACAATAATTGGCAGCTTCTGCTCTTCAGATCATTAAACAACTAATGTTGGCAGCTAACGAGCAATTTGGTGCCTGGCGCAGTCACGTGTATTATTTACAGCCCGTAGAGCACGCTGGCGCGCATGTGGGGCTCGGCTCTCAACAGCTTCACATTCCATTTCCTTCGAATTATGGCCCCATTTGCTAAGAGGAAAAAAGATTGAATACAGTCTTGCTTCTGAATTAGGGTTTTTGCCTTTCTTGATCAATGTATCTTTCTCAGGAATGCAGGTGGATGTGTCCCTATTAAGCCCAGGGGAGGAGGAGATGCATTATTTGGGCAGCACAGAAACCCTCTCTAAAATGTGAATTATCTCCTGTTTAGGATCTAGGGAAAATGGGCCTGAGTTTTCTGTGTAGTTTTTAGATCAGCTGAGAAATTGGTGAGAACTGATTGGATGAGGGATTCCCCGAGTTAACTGGGGTGGGAACACGGTCCCCACATCCTATTTCCTGGACACTCTTGAGCCCCTTGGTGAACAGCCCTTTCAGGCCATGGACTGCCCTGTGGGTGGGATTGGTGACAGATGACCATCCTCAACTTCTATGGTGGTGTTGGTTTGGTCACTAAGTCCCATTCTTTGCAACGCTATGGACTGCAGCCCACCATGCTCCTCTGTCCATGGGATTTTCCCGGCAGGAATACTGGCACGGATTGACATTTCTTCCGGCGATCTTCCTGACCCAGGGATCAAACCCACGTCTCTTGTATCTCCTGTGTTGGTGGGCAGATTCTTTGCCGCTGAGCCACCAGGGAAGCCCCTTAACTTCTGTACGTGATGCATCTGTGCCCCAGAGCAGGGAGGGTCAAGGAGGGAAGAGGTACTCTCCTTAGGATTCTGGCAGGTCTGTTTTTATATAGTCAGAATAGCAAACCCTCACTCTGTTAGACAAAAGCACAGACATTTCCAAGAGAGGCCTTTTTGTATTTTAGGATCTCTGTGAGGATGCTAGGACAATGCTCAGAAGTTCTTAGAAGCCCTACTGAATGAGAGGACCTTATGGGATACCCTTAGGTTCTTAGAGGGCCTTTTGTCTGTCTGAAAGCTTCTAGATCTCCCATCCTGGTTTTGATCAGTGGACTGAGGATTTCTCTTGATTTAAGAATCATCTGCTCTCTGCAGAGAGAGGGAATAATAAAAATGCCTTGGTTAGGGGCAATGGCAGCCTGAGATCCTCGTTTTATGTGTGTGTGTGCTTGCTTAGTCACTTGATTGTGTCCCACTCTTTGCAATCCCAGGACTGTAGCCCACCCAGCTCCTCTATCCATGGGATTTCCTAGGCAAGAATGCCAGAGTGGGTTGCCATTTCCTTCTTCAGGGGATCTTCCTGACCCAGGGCTTGAACCCGCATCTCCTGTATTGGCAGGCAGATCCTTTACCACTGTGTAATTAGAGGGAAATAGGAACATTCTTAGAAATAAAATTAGTTTTTCTAAGTAAATACAAAATATTTGCTTCTCTCTAAAAAGTTCATGGTTTTGATCAATGGCTGGGGGATCTGATAGACTCAGTAAAGATTTTTCAAAGATGATGTTTATCCAAGGTAGAACTAGAGACCTGCCAAATGAGAGGAAGGAAAGGGTATTGTTGAAACTTTAATAGCAAGGGAGTCAACCACCATCACTTATGCTGTGGCAGAAACTCCAAGGCAGAGGGAGGAGTGGGAAAGCTTTGCAGTGGAAAACAAAGGTGGTTCCAGTAAGGACTAGAAGCTGTTGGCCTTGGGGAAACTAGGGGTGAGGTAGCTAGAGCACCCAGTGTGATTGCTTAGGGGAGCATATTTGGCTTCCTCTGATTGGTCCCAAGCTGGAAGCAGGGACAAAGGTTAGGAAAGCTGTTATTAATCAAGTGCTGGCTATTTAGGGCTGGTTGTTACAGAAGCTGTTGTTGGATAGAGAAAGCGTCTGCCTGCCTACAAGTCTGCCTTATAGCTGGCTGGCCTCCTCTGCTGGCTGCTGTGCATAGGGCTGTGTTTCCTTGGTGCACTGCTGCAGGCTGGGATTCTGTTCTGCGTATGATCTGGCCACTGTCTATCTGCATACTTTGTCTCTCTCCAGGCAGCTCATTTTCTCAAGCTGGTTGAAGCAGTCTATGTTTTATGTATTAATAAAATCCTGCATTACAGCATTCTGTTCCCCGCACCTCCTCTATGCAAAGTAGCCATTTCCAAAATGTTTGACGTGCAGAACCAGTCACAGAACTTGGCTCACAGAAGATACTTTTCAGTGTCTCAGGAAATCATGGTGGCTGGAAGAAAGAAACAAAACCAGCAGAAAATAGTAGATTCTAGCTGAAGGAGCTACCATGGATAGGGGCTTGATTGTGGCCTTGACATTGCTGAGGGCGGTGCCTAGAAGACAGCAGGTGTGGACTTGAACTTGGAATTCCTCAAAAGATCTGGTGTCAGAGATAACAACATGTATTTTAGTGAACATAAAATGAGCCATTATTTTATATAGTACTAAGAAAGAAAAATTGCTGTCAATTAAACAATGATGCAATGCATTCTGTGGCTGAGACTTTTTATTTTATACTTACTGAAATAGCTCTTTTAGATGTACTTAAGCTTTTGAAAAGTCACATAGCACTCTTTAAAAAGAAAAATATAAGGTCATGAATTGGTTAAGGGTTTTCTAAAATGCTTCATATTCAGACTGACTGTCCTGATACAGTTTGACTCAAGTCAAGACTCCTGTTTCTCCACACATTATCATCCTCTGCATCAGTGACGCTATTGGTGATGCAACTTTTTTCCTCCAAGCTTGAACTATTTTCTACAGGATTTTCTGCCAAGCTACTTACACCATTCTTCAAGCTTTAAATGCTGGTGCTTTTCTGATCTTACAAATCTGTGTCAACAGTTAGGACTCAAATGGTCCTTGATGTGAGAGGTGGACCATAAAGAAGGCTGAGCACCAAATAATTGATGCTTTTGAACTGTGGTGCTAGAGAAGAGTCTTGAGAATCCCTTGGACTGCAAGGCAATCAAACCAGTCAATCCTAAAGGAAGTCAATCCTAAGTATTCACTGGAAGGGCTAAAGCTGAAGCCTCAATATTTTGGTTACTTTATGCTAAGAGCTGACTCATTGGAAAAGACCCTGATTCTGGGAAAGACTGAGGGCAGGAGGAGAGGGGATAGCAGAGAATGAGATGGTTAGATAGCATCAAAACTCAGTGAATGTTAATTTGAGCAAACTCCATGAGATAGTGGAAGACAGAGGAGCCTGGCTGCAAAGAGTCAGACACAACTGATGACTGAGCGTATTCTAGAATTTAATATCATCAGAACTCTGTAGGGTACCCTCTTTTGTGTCTTTTTTGATCTACTTCCGTGTCACTGCATGTATGAAGAGTTCATGCCTTTTTCTTGGAGAGTGGCCTTCCCATG
>SJYW01043105.1:0-17330 GCA_006410735.1 Raphicerus campestris | reverse complement strand
AGTCCCTGGGTGCATTTTTGGTGTCCCACCCCTCCCCACCACTGCTGCCAATGCCTAGAATACATGTAGACCTTTTACACACTTGTACTGAGAGAGTGGGCACCATCATACCTGTATAGCCTCATGTGGCAAAAATGAAAGCATTACACGACTCAATCTTCATTGCTATACATTCAGAAAAATGTATCATCCCATTCTACTGATGCTGAAACTGAGGCTTAGTGAGCTAGGAGGGCTGTAGATGGGTGTAGAGAGCTGGAACATGGCTTAGATCTGTGTGGCTCCAGAGTCAGACTCAACACGGAGTTAGATTTCCTTGTAACACAGAGTTCTACATTAGTTTCTAGAACCTTAATAACATTCCAAGAATCAGTATACCATGACCTACTTAACTTTCTCCTTATTTTGATGTTTCTAGCAATCATTTTATGAATTTCTTTCTGAAGATAAAGTGAGATTGGGATTTCTGGGCCCAAGAACAGAATCATTTTGTGACTTGATACATCCTACAAAGACTTTCAAAAGGATTATACCAGTTTAGTTGATACTCCCATCCATCCTTCCTACAGTTATTTCTTAAGAAATTATGTAGTATAATAACAATAAAAAATTGTTTTTTGGGGGAGGGTTTTTTTTAAAATTTTATTTTTACTATATTCTACTTTACAATACTGTGTTGGTTTTGCCATACATTGACATGAATCAGCCACAGGTGTACACGAGCTCCCAATCCTGAAACCCCCTCCCACCTCTCACCCCATATCATCTCCCTGGATCATCCCCGTGCACTAGTCCTAAGCATCCTGTATCCTGTATCGAACATAAACTGGTGCTTCGTTTCTTACATGATAGTATACATGTTTCAATGCCATTCTCCGAAATCATCCCACCCTCTCCCTCTCCCACAGAGTCCAAAAGTCCGTTCTATACCTCTGTGTCTCTTTTGCTGTCTCACATACAGGGTCATCATTACTATCTTTTGGCATGTATTTGACTAATAGAACTTGCTTTTTTGGTGCCTTTATACTTTTTTCTATTGTGTATTGTTCATATTTGTTGTTTATTTTTGGAGGGGGGCAGGAGGAAATTTGATGGTTTCCTTATCTTTATATAATGTGGTTATTATCATTTTTCTTGCTTGTATGCTGTGTGTATGTGTGTGAAGTTAACCCATTATCATGATTAATAATGGAATGAAAAGAGAAAGTTTTTAAAGCAATGATAACATGTTGAAGTAGCAGTTTAGAGTGAATTTTGAAACTTCTTAAGGCTTAGGATGCAATAGACTTAACAAACAACATAGGTTTTCTCGGGAAAATGCATTCTGTTTCCACTCCATGCATTAATATCCATTGGGCCTGGCCTTTAAAGCTAATGCAATATCGAGGGAATAGCTGTAACTGGGACCATAATAAACCAATCTCATTTTTATAATAAATCTGTGGAAGGCATCCTTTTTACGTTTTCATGACCATTAAAATAAAGAAGCTGAGAGAAATGTGCAGTTTCATATCCATTGCTTTACTTTTTCTGTATCACACATCTCACATTGAGTACTTCACCATATTTGGCCTTTTACAAAAATATGCTGTTTTCTTAAATGGATCCATTAGAAAAACAGCTCCTGTCAGTAGGACTTTTTTTTTTTCTTGCCAAGCATGCTGTTATTTCAGGGACTATAGGAGAGTGTCTGTTGGTGCCTGGGGCTTCTGAGGCTGCAGTTGTGGGAGTCACAGGACTTGGTGATGGATGGTGGCTGGGTGGGAAGACGGATGGATGGGATGACCTTTTAGACTGTCACCAGCTTTTCATGAAGAGGATCTGGGTCTGTAACAGCTCCTGCTCCTTCTCTCCACAGATAATAACCAGTGCAAAGTATTAAGTCAAAGGTCTTTTTCTGTGGACCGTGTGTCATCACCATAAATTGCTATGATTGAGGTTTACGAAGGCATGTCCTTGCCGGTTGCCACCGTTGGGTATCAGATTCTCCACCACCCCAACCACATCTTCCTTCCACAGCTTTTTGCTGTGGGTTTCTTTCCTCCATCTTTCAGATATTCCCACACCCTCATCCACCCAAGTGCACACTCCCTATCTCTCTTCTGGGTATCACCTGGACAACTCCTTTGACCTGCTAAATTTCCCGTGGTCTCCACATGCTCTGGATACCTTATATGATGCACTCCCACACCTCTCCAGGACCAGCTCCTCTAAGGTCTCTGTGAGGATGCCCTCCAGCAGCAGAACCCACTGACATACCANTTGACCTGCTAAATTTCCTGTGGTCTCCACATGCTCTGGATACCTTATATGATGCACTCCCACACCTCTCCAGGACCAGCTCCTCTAAGGTCTCTGTGAGGATGCCCTCCAGCAGCAGAACCCACTGACGTACCACTCTGTATACTCTGTGTCCTCCTTGACCTTGTATTTCTATCCCTTGACGTTTTCTTCTGGCCCTGCCTGGAGCTTGGCTTGATACTCTGGAGGGGATCATTGTCCCCACCCCCCTCCAAGTTCCATGATTATTCATTCCATTTTGCCATGTTTAATGGAATATTTAACAGCATCTATGAAGAAGGCTGAAGACTATAAATAAATGCTCTCTTTGGTATTGAAAGGGTTTTATACAATATAAAATTTAGAGCACATTTTCCTCAGGAGCCCTGACATTAATATTCATCATGAGCCCCAAAGAAGAAGCTATTATATTTTAGCATAATGAAGTTTACCATATGTTTCAAAGTCACTTGCAATTGTGCTTCTCATCATGACAATTAGAAAGGTCATCTTGTCTTGCTAGGCTGTGTTAGATTCATCAACCAGCTCACGGCTGTCAGTGTGTACATATACATACGGGGAAGATAAGATGCTTCTTATAAAAAAGTATTGCTGTTTTCATCTAATTACAAACATGAAACATGCCTGTTGTCTGGCCTTAGATGATATTTGGACACAGAGATGGAAACATCTAAAGCAAATCCCCTTTTGTGCTATGACTAAATTATATGAGGTTATTTTTCCTTCCTTGAAGCATGATGGTGATAGGCTTCTCAAACCTTGGATAGAGGAATTTGACAGCAAGACAACAGTTTGTTTCTTAAAAATGGATTTTCTGCCTTTCTTAAAAATGGATTTTCTGCCTTTCTTAACAGTATGGCAACAATATTATATTTAATTCTTCATATATGAACTTGGATGACAGGATGAGGAGAAGGAGAGAGGTGGTGATGGAGCTTCTTATGGAGCTTGTGGAGGGACAAACATACAGTAGAATTAAAGCAGGTAATTCTTAGGAACCTGAGAATGCAATTGGAGGAGTTGGTCACGGGAGCTGATGCTGGAAAAATGATTCTTCCCCATTGTCTACTAATATTATTGCTGTTGATTTAGCTGAGGCTTCCTGAGGCGTGGCCCAAGGTCATCTCCCTTCCACACAGCAGAGCCTGGCATGAGGCAAGTATGTTTCCCCCATTAGGCCCACGGAATTGAGTCAATTCCTAGGCAGGTTGATAAGAAGCCCAGGGATCCCCAAGGAGAGAGGGGTCTGGAATTCTCAAGAAGAAGGAAAGGACAAAGTTTTTTTTTTCCCTTTACATTCCTAAGTCTTAGTCACATAAAATGTTTTAAAGTCTTGAACTAATGATTACACAACAAACAACTCAGTTTAAACTCTGTACAAAGGATTATATAACAACAATGTATCCTGCTTAAGGACAGTTTCTCCTTCCTGAAAACCTTCTGGCTAATCCTGTCATCTTAAAATGTAAATTATGGGAGTGGGTCTAGTGAGATCTTTACAACTTCTAGACATTCTTTTGATTCATTGTAATAACTAATTAAAAAATATATAACTCCTTTGCCAACACTAGCGAAGGGAGCACTCTTTCTGCCCCCTTCTGATGTCTATGTCAGAAGCTTTCTCTATCCCTTTATGCTTAAATAAAACTNAGTTAAAGACAAAGATTGTAGACAACTGTCAGCTTGCGAGAAAGCTCAGATGCTTTTTTAATCCCCAGTATCATCTTTGTCTTTTAACCACCATAGCCCGTGATCTTGTACTAATTTTGTGCTCTTGTGGGCACATGCCCAGTTTTCTCCTGTAGGTTGAAGACTATTAAGAGCAGGGACTGGGTTTTGCTTCCCACTGTATTCCCTCCAGTACTCAATCATTATTTTTTTGGGGTGGCTTGAGCTGAATAGGATTTGGGGAGCATGGGGCAGGACCTAAAAGAGCTTCCCCAGCTCTCGTTGTTGTTGTTTAGTCACTAAGTCATGTCTCACTCTTTTGTGACTCCATGGACTGTAGACTACCAGGATTCTCTGTCCACGGGATTTCCCAGGCAAGAATACTGGAGTGGGTTGTCACTTCCTACTCCAGGGATCTTCCCAACCCAGGGATGGAACCCATGTCTCCTGCATTGGCAGGTGGATCCTTTGCCACTGAGCCACCAGAGAAGTCTCCTCAGCACTCACTATGGTGTAAAAATATCACCAAACCTGGAGATGCTCGAGGTTTCTCTGTCTTGATCAATTTTGATTTATGATATTTTTCAGTGAAAGAGAAACTGCCTGCTGGAGGGTCAGGTTCGACATGGAGAGGGCTGGGGTGGTTTGCTAATAACAGGAGTCAGCCAGACTGGGTTGGTACATGCTCTGTGCCCTGGGCAGGGAGGGAGGGAGGCAGGAGGGATCCAGGAGCAACTGCCAGCTATGTTTGTTCTGTCCCTGCTGGCATCTTGGATGGCTAAGTCAGGACAGAGTGGGCATAAAGTGTGATCCTGTGGCTGAAAGCCCTTAGGGAGTGAGGGATGATGGCAAACTTTGCCATCAAGTAAATCTGCTGCCTCTTGAAAGACTTGCCTGTTTGTGAAATGATGTCTCAAACAAGTTTGGGCTTGAGTTGTTTAAAATTCCAGCAAGCCAGAAATGTCTCTCATGTGTCTTTGGGATGATGAAAGTCTTCCAGAGTTGCACAGAGCACAAAATAGACTCTCTCCTTTGATCCTGACAGGGGATATTCTGAATTAACTATGTGGACAGTTACAGGTTGAAAAAAGATCAATGCTAGAGATATTAGTACTAGACGAATGGTAAGTGGATTGTCACTCTATTAACAAATGCACTAAGGGAAAAAAGGGTTTTCTCTGTCTTTTATGAAGTTGCAAAAGCGTAATATATCAGAATTGTTTGAAAAATGCCAAAAGTAGGGACTGTTTTATGGGAGCATGTTTGGTTTACTTTTTATCTTGAATTGCTCTGATATTCTTTCCTTTTAGGAAGCTTTGAGGCCCTGGCTTTTTGTTCTGTTTCAGCCAGTCATCAGTAAGAGTGTAAGCCACAAATAGCTCATTGTTTTAACTTTAAATTTCCCTGGGCTGTCACCTAGTCATCTCAGGCGCCCTTAAAGGGAGACTGGCATCAGGAGTGTGTGAAGATCAGAGCAAGGGCAACAGTGTGCCTGGGAGCACGTGTCTGGTGAGGTCTGAGTCTGATAAGGCCCTTGAGTTTCCATAGAGTAAGACTTGCCTCTTCTACACCTTCTGTACGTTTTAATACCTACATTTAAGTAATACATACATTTAGTACTTGTTGCTATAAATATCCTTACATGTTTGTGGTATTTTGGATTACAAGAGCCTCTGAGTACATTTTCAAGCTGAATTTGTCTATGAGAGTTTTAAGTGCAGAAGAACTCACTTGTATATTGGTGGTATCTACCTTTAGGTAGATCACTTCTTTTTCTGAACATTCTATCCTTTTGAGAAATGGTGAGTGCAGAGATGACTCCCCTGACCAACTGAGCTCCTATCACAGGAAGCAGAGTTGGGACAGGGTGTCGGCTGTAAGACCTGGTGTAAAATGGAGGCATCCCTGAGCAGCAGCAACAGAACGGAGCCCCCGGCCGGCTAGACCAGACGGGTGGACCTTCGCGCAAGTTCAAAGTGGGTGGGAACATGACCATTCTATGCTCCAGTGCAACTGCGAACCTGAAAGGAGGAGAGAATTCCCCCAGCACAGTTATGTCTGTTGTACAGGATTTTAACGACCTGGGATGAGGGAGCCGATGGAAGAACAGGGCAGTAAAGACGGGAGGAGTGGGAATGCAGGTGAGTGGTGGGCGGGCAGCACGCGCCCCTTCAGACCATCGTCTGAGGAGAGTGGAGTCCCCTGGTCTTCTGAACCCCTATTTTACCAGAGGCTTATAATATAAAATCGGAATGTTGTATTTGAGGAGGGAGAGGCAAAATGTCAACCTAGGAGAAGACTGAATAAGGGTGTCTTTGGCGGGTAAGTGAAGGGATCAGCAGGGGCTGACATGTTCTCCTTATGGAAAAAGGTGCTTAGTGGGAGGTCTCTCCTCCAAGGGTCATGCCTGCCTGGGACTTTTGTGGGTACGGTCGTAGTAGCACCGTGGGGACGGTGGTTGTAATGAATCAGTCAGTTCTAGTGAGGTGGATGAACCTGGAGTTTGTCATACAGAATGAAGAAAGTCAGAAAGAGGAANGTGGGTATGGTCATAGTAGCACCATGGGGACGGTGGTTGTAATGAATCTGAGTCAGTTCTAGTGAGGTGGATGAACCTGGAGTTTGTCATACAGAATGAAGAAAGTCAGAAAGAGGAAAACAAATATCGTATATTAACACGTATATATGGGATCTAGAAAAATGGTACTGATGGACCTATTTGCAGGGCAGTAATGGAGGCACAAACATAGAGAATAGACTTCTGGACACAGCGTAGAGGGGAGGAAAGGATGGGATGAACTGAGAGAGTAACACTGACGTATATACACTACAAGTGTTAGACAGACAGCTAGTAGGAAGCTGCTATGTAGTACAAGGAGTGCAGCTCAGGGCTCTGAGATGATGGAGAGGGGTAGCGGGGGAGGGAGGCTCAAGAGGGAGGGGATATATGTATACTTATAGCTGACTTAACGTTTTTGTACAGCAGAAACTAATAACACTGTACAGCAATCATCCTCCAATTAAAGTTAAAAAAGAGAAAGGTTTAGTGACAGCTTAAGATCAGACAGCTAGTGAGTGACGGAACCTCCAAAACAGGACTGACAAAAAAATTCAAAATTGTTTTAGCTCTTCTACAATGGTCTAGGGCTATCTTATGTTGCAATATTTGAAGGTTGCTTTTAGAATTGATCACTTCTTCAATCACTCTGAATCTTTATCTCTGAGCTGTATTCATCTTGGGTTTTAGATTTGGAAGGCTCTAAAAGCTATGAATTGGTGTCCCGTTTTCTTTGAATAAGTAAAGAAAGTGACCTACGCACAGGAAAGAACACAGCAAGGGTTAAAAGGATATAAACACAGTTGCTTTTATATGCGTCTTCCGTATACACATCAGCTTTAACCAAAAAAAAGTCAGTATCATGATTAGTTTTTCTAATATTTTGTAAGCATGCAAATGCTGATGTTGGGAGAAGCTACAATATATGCACCTGATCTTGTTTGAATCGGGGGTCAGTTTNTGCTTTTATATGCATCTTCTGTATACACATCAGCTTTAACCAAAAAAAAGTCAGTATCATGATTAGTTTTTCTAATATTTTGTAAGCATGCAAATGCTGATGTTGGGAGAAGCTACAATATATGCACCTGATCTTGTTTGAATCGGGGGTCAGTTTGGCAAGAGCAGCTGCTTCTTCTATGTCCTCAGCTTCCAAGTTAACTCAGTCATATTTGTTATTCAGTTTAGACGTGCTCTCTGCCTAACGTGGCGCTAGAGTCATGGGCTGTGTCAGCCTGCCCAACAGCTTGGTCATAGTGAGGAAGGCCAGCAATTCCCTTCCCATATGGGGTGAGGTCAGGAGTAAGGAAGGCTTCCCAGGTGGCACAGCGGTAAAGAACCGCCTGCCAATGCAGGAGATGGCTAGAGTTTGATCCTTGGGTCGGGAAGATCCCCTGGAGTAGGAACTGGCACCCCACTCCAATATTCTCACTTGAAAAATCGCATGGACAGAGGAGCCTGATGGACTACAGTCCATGGGGCCGCAAAAAGTCAGGCATGACTGCNGATCCCCTGGAGTAGGAAATGGCACCCCACTCCAATATTCTCACTTGAAAAATCGCATGGACAGAGGAGCCTGATGGACTACAGTCCATGGGGCCGCAAAAAGTCAGGCATGACTGCGCATGCGCGTGCACACACACACACACACACATGCACGCACGCATGTTCGTGCACACACACACACACAGGAGTGAAGATTATCAGGGAGATGCACTTGTCAAATTCTCAATCATAATGAGAAGGGAAAAAAAAGTCAGAGGTTTTTTTTTTCCCGGTATGAACCGAACAGGGAAATAGAATTGTAACTAAGTTTCAGTGTCTCCACCGTGCAAATCCCATCTTAAAGGACTGGGGATTATGCCANGCGCGTGCACACACACACACACACACACGTGCGCGCATGCATGTTCGTGCACACACACACACACAGGAGTGAAGATTATCAGGGAGATGCACTTGTCAGATTCTCAATCATAATGAGAAGGGAAAAGTCAGAGGTTTTTTTTTTTTTTTTCCAGTATGAACTGAACAGGGAAATAGAATTGTAACTAAGTTTCAGTGTCTCCACCGTGCAAATCCCATCTTAAAGGACTGGGGATTATGCCAGATAGTTCTGGATTTGGGCCCAATATTTGACTTTAGAGCAACTCTCTAGAAGATTAGACTGCAGTTGCGTGCAGAATGCCCCCCAGACTTGATTTTTAAACAGAACCAGATGAATTCTACTCTTCTCTGCTTTTAAGAGCAACATGGCTTGGGGATACATGAAAGCTGTGTCAGACAGCTTTGCTGATATTTGCTTTTATCATTATTTCTAGAAGTGTTTAGACTTCTTTAATAAAATGCTACTGTCCTTGGAAAAGGACTGGAGAGAAACAAAATAATCCAAGCTTGCGACTACCCTGGCGGTCCAGTGGTTCCGACTCTGAGCTTACAAAGCAGAGGGTGTGGGTTCAATCCCTGGTGAGGGGACTAGTATTCCACATGCCTAGTGGCATGGCCAAAACAGAACAACTCATCTTAAAAACAAATCAAAGCTTAGTCTTGAGACACTTAAGAAATGACAGGGTGGAGAAGGAGCGGAGCAGGCAGGGATTCCTGTCTTAATGGTGACTGAGTGGTGCTAAACGCAGGCTGCAGACCGGCTCTAGGCTGGATCAGGGCCAGGATATACCCTGGGGTTGGCTCTGCGTCTTCCATGCCTGCAACCCAGAGTTTGCGGTTGAGCTTGAAGCCTGAGGAGCCTAGTGACCCTGATGGGACTAGAGAGACTAAATTGACAGTATAACCTGCTGGCTATTGCAAATGATCGCGGTAAGCTTAGCATCACCGCGGATAAAGAGCCAAGCTGTGGATGGTATGATGGCAGGCCTAGGGCGACAGTGCCTGACACAAAGACACAGGACCTCATGGGACATCACCGCCCTGGGGCTGAAACCAGTCCACAGAAGGACAAACTCGCAAAACGAGACCAGCTTCGGCATGGGCTTTGCTGATTGGGTGAAGCCGGGTTTTAATCCTGATTAACCTCTCACTGGTGTAAATGTAAGTCATGTAACTTCTTTCCACTGAGCCTCAGATTTTCCACCTATAAAATGGGGGTAAATCCTATTATAGCCATCATGAGGGATAAATAAGGTGACATATATGACAATATAAAATATCATAAATGTGATAGTACAAAATGTATAAAACTTTTAGTAAAGTGCCATAGTTGTAAGATGTGTGTCCAACTCCTGGCAACTCCTAACTAATATTATGTATACTACTCCTATGTGTAATGTACATGTAATATTACATACGCATACTACATATACTACTACATGTAATTCTCTTGTCTAACATATAGAGCAATATATATAAAATTTCTAATCAAATACCTGGCTGCAATTATGAAATCTCATGTACCCTTCCTTAGTTTTTCATCCTTTTGCAAATCTTTACAGCAGTGCCCTAAATTTGTTATATACTGAAAATGTTCAGCTTTACATCCGAGACTTCAAAGCTCTTTCTATGATTCCATGAGCCACATACTTTATTACTAAATACTTGGCAGGAGGTGATATAAAAATCTAAGGAACTTTTAGATAAGGAAAGAGGTTTATTGAGTAGGTTTTTAAAATGGAGGTAATTGTGGTTTTCGATGTCAATGCAGTTTTCTCCACAAATTATTGAATTTGTAAATGACACTTCTGAAAACTGATACCTTATTCTAGGTTTCATCCTTAATTTTACACTATAATATAAAGACTCATATAATAGTGTCTTGTGTTTACATAATACCTATCTTGTCACCTCACCCACAGTGATAAAATGCAGTTAAGCTTGATTTTCATCCAATCTTCCCTCCAAATCTTAGAATTCCACTTTTTTGCCCTCTCTTTGTAAAGCAATAATTCCTCTTGTATTTACAACATACAACTCACACCACACATACTGGAGGGCAGGGACTGGAGAAAGGAATAAAACTGGGGTGTTACTCATATCCTTAAAGCCAAACTCTTGTCTGCTCTCTGTTTCCTAAGTATGGTTTGTTTTGCCAATCATGAGACTATTTTATGGATGATTATTTCCAAAGCGACGTGCCCCTCCTCCTCCCTTTTCTTTAGCTGATCCATTTCACAGTCAACAACAGTGAGTCTCCAATTTGGAACTTGATTCAAAGCCTGGATACATCTGTCTTCACGGGACGTGTTCACGTGCATATTCTAAAAAGGGCTTCTCATCACAGGGTCTGCTTGATAAAATATGCAAATTAAACAGCCACCCTACTGTCTAAATTCAAATCCTAAAATTGCCCTGAGAATGAGAGGGCTTGTGCTGGAGGCCCCTGCACTTACAGCTTTGTTTTTGGCTTGGTGCTCATGCTGACAGCTTCAGAGAACGTGAATTCCTACCAATGTTTGTCAAGCTGTGGGAGCCTGAACAGTTCATTAGCTGCTAAGAGTTATGGGGTGGGAGATGGGTCACCCAATTTGGAGGGTGACCTTTATGAGCTCTTAGCTGGATTGCATATTTATGTGTCAGAGTGTATTGGAATTTAATGAATCTGTGACCTGACGGGAGAGGAAGACGGTGGCAAGCCTGGGAGTCTAGGACAGTAAACACCCCATTTCCCTGTTCTCTGGGGTGTCCCCTCTGCTTCTTGGGGTTACTGATTAAAATGTGGTAGGTAATGCAGAAGCTGCTTCAAAATCAAATTTGGTCAAACATCTGTGTAGGCATCTGTCCTCGTGGCTTTCATGCTGAATTTGCTTGTGTGTTCTTTTAGCTACTGCAGGCCTGTGCATCTTTTTCCTCCCCTTCCTGCTCAGGTGGATTCTGCTGAGCTCAGGGTAGGACTTCTGGTTGAAGCCCCTGCCCCACGCAGACTGTGGGTCCTCATGTAGCCCGGCTGCGGGGAGTCAATCTATTATTGTTATTATTTTGGTTAGAAATTATAGGTTTATTTTTTTATTTTGAAAGAGACAAAAAAGCAAAAATAAAACTAAACAACCATGCGCGGATGTGTGCGTGCTCAGTCGCGTCAGCTGTGTCCAACTTTTCGACCCTAGGCACTGTAGCCCTCCAGGCCCCTCTGTCTATGGGATTCTCCAGGCAGGAATACCGCAGTGAGTTGCCATGCCCTCCTCCAGGGAGTCTTCCTGACCCAGGAATCTAACTGGCATCTCACCACTCCTGCATTGCAGGTGGATTCTTGCTGCTGAATCACTGGGGAAGATCCCAAAGCAACCATAGGTATCAATAATTGTGAAATATGTGACTATATACACACACACACACATATATATATAATACATACACACTCACTCATATATGTATGCATGAAATTACATGAGGAAAAGAGTAAGATGTTTGAAACCAAGAATGGGCTTGAACAGATTTCCAGTGAAACGCAACTAAACGTTTTGCTTCAAGTGTCTAGGCTAGATAGCATGGCCCATGGAGCATGGAACACTCATCTATTTAACTGATTAAAAAACTTTATATTCAGTTTACCTGGATTACTGCCCTGAACCCACTTTCAGGAACGGGGAACATGAGGTGTCAGGTCCCCTGGCGTGTGGGGAGGAAGCAGGCGGGGGAACCACGGTCTTTGATCAGTTGATGGCGCTGCGCATGCGTCATAAACACCGCCGGCCTTGGCCTCCCGACGGCATAAGTACGGGTCTGCACTAGATCACTCTGCAAGGGCTTTGCAGTGTTTTTTGGTGATGCTGTGAATTTAAAACTAACATAGGAAAACAATAATCAGCCTTGTTGGCTAGAATCCTGAAGTTAGCTGTGGTCGCTCTTCAAGCCCGAATGCAGCCACGGTTTCCCATCGTCAGAACTGGATGGGCCACGCGGACATCGCTGGAGCAGGGCCGTCGGGAGGGGAGATCCCCTGCCAGATTCAATGTCACTTGCTTTCTGTGGCTGTATCTTCCAAACACCTTCTAACCTTCTTGGAAGAGACACCATGTGTCCGTAACCCGGCGTTACCCAGCGCAGAAGTCACGAGCCTCCCACGCTGAGCAGAGGGAGGAGCTTCGCTCAGCTCTTCGCCCAGGCCACCTCCCAGGGGAGTTCATTCCAGGGCCTGCTGCGCTAGGACAGTCTTAGGTTGAGCCGGCAGGACATCAAAACAAGCAGCCATCTGTGCTAATTCCGTTGTTTCAACAGAAAAGGTAAGGCTGATTTTACTAAATCAATGGTTCAGGTGCCCATGAAAGAGCCTAGCTGAGGTCCTGGCGGTGTTCTCCGAGGCTGTAAGTGGGCACCGCTTTGTAGCTGGGTTTTTCTCCCCGGCTGCACTCAGAGCCACCTTCTGGTCATAAGTCTGTGGGGTTAGGGGTGAGGTGAGAGGTATTTATGTCAGAGCTCCAGGTGACTGTAGTGTTTGCTGCTGCTGCTGCTGCCTCTTGGTCGCTTCAGTCGTGTCCGACTCCGTGCAACCCCTTAGACGGCGGCCCACCAGGCTCCCCCGTCCCTGGGATTCTCCCGGCAAGAACACTGGAGTGGGTTGCCATATCCTTCTCCAATGCATGAAAGTGCAAAGTGAAAGTGAAGACGCTCAGTTGTGACCGACTCTTCGGGACCGCATGGACTGCAGCTTACCAGGCTCCTCCGTCCAGCNAGGCCTAGGGCGACAGTGCCTGACACAAAGACACAGGACCTCATGGGATATCACCGCCCTGGGGCTGAAACCAGTCCACAGAAGGACAAACTCGCAAAACGAGACCAGCTTCGGCATGGGCTTTGCTGATTGGGTGAAGAAGGGTTTTAATCCTGATTAACCTCTCACTGGTGTAAATGTAAGTCATGTAACTTCTTTCCACTGAGCCTCAGATTTTCCACCTATAAAATGGGGGTAAATCCTATTATAGCCATCATGAGGGATAAATAAGGTGACATATATGACAATATAAAATATCATAAATGTGATAGTACAAAATGTATAAAACTTTTAGTAAAGTGCCATAGTTGTAAGATGTGTGTCCAACTCCTGGCAACTCCTAACTAATATTATGTATACTACTCCTATGTGTAATGTACATGTAATATTACATATGCATACTACATATACTACTACATGTAATTCTCTTATCTAACATATAGAGCAATATATATAAAATTTCTAATCAAATACCTGGCTGCAATTATGAAATCTCATGTACCCTTCCTTAGTTTTTCATCCTTTTGCAAATCTTTACAGCAGTGCCCTAAATTTGTTATATACTGAAAATGTTCAGCTTTACATCCGAGACTTCAAAGCTCTTTCTATGATTCCATGAGCCACATACTTTATTACTATATACTTGGCAGGAGGTGATATAAAAATCTAAGGAAACTTTTAGATAAGGAAAGAGGTTTATTGAGTAGGTTTTTAAAATGGAGGTAATTGTGGTTTTCGATGTCAATGCAGTTTTCTCCACAAATTATTGAATTTGTAAATGACACTTCTGAAAACTGATACCTTATTCTAGGTTTCATCCTTAATTTTACACTATAATATAAAGACTCATATAATAGTGTCTTGTGTTTACATAATACCTATCTTGTCACCTCACCCACAGTGATAAAATGCAGTTAAGCTTGATTTTCATCCAATCTTCCCTCCAAATCTTAGAATTCCACTTTTTTGCCCTCTCTTTGTAAAGCAATAATTCCTCTTGTATTTACAACATACAACTCACACCACACATACTGGAGGGCAGGGACTGGAGAAAGGAATAAAACTGGGGTGTTACTCATATCCTTAAAGCCAAACTCTTGTCTGCTCTCTGTTTCCTAAGTATGGTTTGTTTTGCCAATCATGAGACTATTTTATGGATGATTATTTCCAAAGCGACGTGCCCCTCCTCCTCCCTTTTCTTTAGCTGATCCATTTCACAGTCAACAACAGTGAGTCTCCAATTTGGAACTTGATTCAAAGCCTGGATACATCTGTCTTCACGGGACGTGTTCACGTGCATATTCTAAAAAGGGCTTCTCATCACAGGGTCTGCTTGATAAAATATGCAAATTAAACAGCCACCCTACTGTCTAAATTCAAATCCTAAAATTGCCCTGAGAATGAGAGGGCTTGTGCTGGAGGCCCCTGCACTTACAGCTTTGTTTTTGGCTTGGTGCTCATGCTGACAGCTTCAGAGAACGTGAATTCCTACCAATGTTTGTCAAGCTGTGGGAGCCTGAACAGTTCATTAGCTGCTAAGAGTTATGGGGTGGGAGATGGGTCACCCAATTTGGAGGGTGACCTTTATGAGCTCTTAGCTGGATTGCATATTTATGTGTCAGAGTGTATTGGAATTTAATGAATCTGTGACCTGACGGGAGAGGAAGACGGTGGCAAGCCTGGGAGTCTAGGACAGTAAACACCCCATTTCCCTGTTCTCTGGGGTGTCCCCTCTGCTTCTTGGGGTTACTGATTAAAATGTGGTAGGTAATGCAGAAGCTGCTTCAAAATCAAATTTGGTCAAACATCTGTGTAGGCATCTGTCCTCGTGGCTTTCATGCTGAATTTGCTTGTGTGTTCTTTTAGCTACTGCAGGCCTGTGCATCTTTTTCCTCCCCTTCCTGCTCAGGTGGATTCTGCTGAGCTCAGGGTAGGACTTCTGGTTGAAGCCCCTGCCCCACGCAGACTGTGGGTCCTCATGTAGCCCGGCTGTGGGGAGTCAATCTATTATTGTTATTATTTTGGTTAGAAATTATAGGTTTATTTTTTTATTTTGAAAGAGACAAAAAAGCAAAAATAAAACTAAACAACCATGCGCGGATGTGTGCGTGCTCAGTCGTGTCAGCTGTGTCCAACTTTTCGACCCTAGGCACTGTAGCCCTCCAGGCCCCTCTGTCTATGGGATTCTCCAGGCAGGAATACCGCAGTGAGTTGCCATGCCCTCCTCCAGGGAGTCTTCCTGACCCAGGAATCTAACTGGCATCTCACCACTCCTGCATTGCAGGTGGATTCTTGCTGCTGAATCACTGGGGAAGATCCCAAAGCAACCATAGGTATCAATAATTGTGAAATATGTGACTATATACACACACACACACATATATATATAATACATACACACTCACTCATATATGTATGCATGAAATTACATGAGGAAAAGAGTAAGATGTTTGAAACCAAGAATGGGCTTGAACAGATTTCCAGTGAAACGCAACTAAACGTTTTGCTTCAAGTGTCTAGGCTAGATAGCATGGCCCATGGAGCATGGAACACTCATCTATTTAACTGATTAAAAAACTTTATATTCAGTTTACCTGGATTACTGCCCTGAACCCACTTTCAGGAACGGGGAACATGAGGTGTCAGGTCCCCTGGCGTGTGGGGAGGAAGCAGGCGGGGGAACCACGGTCTTTGATCAGTTGATGGCGCTGCGCATGCGTCATAAACACCGCCGGCCTTGGCCTCCCGACGGCATAAGTACGGGTCTGCACTAGATCACTCTGCAAGGGCTTTGCAGTGTTTTTTGGTGATGCTGTGAATTTAAAACTAACATAGGAAAACAATAATCAGCCTTGTTGGCTAGAATCCTGAAGTTAGCTGTGGTCGCTCTTCAAGCCCGAATGCAGCCACGGTTTCCCATCGTCAGAACTGGATGGGCCACGCGGACATCGCTGGAGCAGGGCCGTCGGGAGGGGAGATCCCCTGCCAGATTCAATGTCACTTGCTTTCTGTGGCTGTATCTTCCAAACACCTTCTAACCTTCTTGGAAGAGACACCATGTGTCCGTAACCCGGCGTTACCCAGCGCAGAAGTCACGAGCCTCCCACGCTGAGCAGAGGGAGGAGCTTCGCTCAGCTCTTCGCCCAGGCCACCTCCCAGGGGAGTTCATTCCAGGGCCTGCTGCGCTAGGACAGTCTTAGGTTGAGCCGGCAGGACATCAAAACAAGCAGCCATCTGTGCTAATTCCGTTGTTTCAACAGAAAAGGTAAGGCTGATTTTACTAAATCAATGGTTCAGGTGCCCATGAAAGAGCCTAGCTGAGGTCCCGGCGGTGTTCTCCGAGGCTGTAAGTGGGCACCGCTTTGTAGCTGGGTTTTTCTCCCCGGCTGCACTCAGAGCCACCTTCTGGTCATAAGTCTGTGGGGTTAGGGGTGAGGTGAGAGGTATTTATGTCAGAGCTCCAGGTGACTGTAGTGTTTGCTGCTGCTGCTGCTGCCTCTTGGTCGCTTCAGTCGTGTCCGACTCCGTGCAACCCCTTAGACGGCGGCCCACCAGGCTCCCCCGTCCCTGGGATTCTCCCGGCAAGAACACTGGAGTGGGTTGCCATATCCTTCTCCAATGCATGAAAGTGCAAAGTGAAAGTGAAGACGCTCAGTTGTGACCGACTCTTCGGGACCGCATGGACTGCAGCTTACCAGGCTCCTCCGTCCAGCAGATTTTCCAGGCAAGATTACTGGAGTGGGTTGCCATTGCCTTCTCCGACTGTAATTTTTAGTCAGCTTATAATTAATTTATAACTGATTGCCTGTGTGCTAAGCTGCTTCAGTCGTATCTGACTCTTTGTGACCCTATGGACTGTCAGGCTCCTCTGTCCATGGGGTTCTCTAGGCAAGAATCCTGGAGTGGGTTGCCATGCCCTCCTCTAGGGGGTCTTCCTGACCCAGGGATTAAACCCTCCCCTCTCATGTCTCCTGCATTTGCCTGCGGGTTCTTTACCGCTAGCACTACCTGGGAAGCCCTTATAACTGATTACCAGACTTCAGATGGGTAAAACCAGCTGGCTCTTATGGGCTCTCTTTGAAAGAGAGCCTTATTTTGAACGAGGTCTTGTTTTGAACGTCTGAAGTTCCATGCACTACTGGC
>SJYW01043104.1:0-16907 GCA_006410735.1 Raphicerus campestris | reverse complement strand
GCTGGGTCTTCCTTGTTGCATGGGGTCTTTCTCTAGTTGCAATGCAGAGGCTTCTCACTGCGGTGACTTCTCTCCTTGCAGAAGACAGGCTCTGAAGCACAGCTTCAGCAGCTGCAGCACGTGGGCTCTGTAGCTGCAGCCCATGGGCTCTCCTGCTTGCAAGCTTCTGCAGCTGCAGCTCAGGGGCTCACGAGCTCCCAGTGGCTACAGTGCTTGGCCTTCAGGGGTTGTGGCACACAGCCTAAGCAGTCGCAGCCCCCAGCCTNGTGGGCTCTGTAGCTGCAGCCCATGGGCTCTCCTGCTTGCAAGCTTCTGCAGCTGCAGCTCAGGGGCTCACGAGCTCCCAGTGGCTACAGTGCTTGGCCTTCAGGGGTTGTGGCACACAGCCTAAGCAGTCGCAGCCCCCAGCCTCTGGAGTGCCAGCTCGGTAGCTGTGGCACCCAAGATTAGTTGCTCCACGCCAACTAATCAACTCACCAGGGGTCGGACCCATATCCCCTGCACTGGCAAGGAAATCCTTATCCCCTGGGCCACCAGGGAAGTCTGAAAATTTTCTTAATTCTGATAAAAAGCACAACATAAAAATTACCATCATGGGGCTTCCCTGCAGTCTAGGAGTTACCATTAAACTGCAGATGGCAATGGCACCCCACTCCAGTACTCTTACCTGGAAAATCCCATGACGGAGGAGCCTGGTGGGCTGCAGTCCATGGGGTCATGAAGAGTTGACACTTACTGAGCAATTTCACTTTCACTTTTCACTTTCATGCACTGGAGAAGGAAATGGCAACCCACTCTAGTGTTCTTGCCTGGAGAATCCCAGGGACAGGAAGCCTAGTGGGCTGCTGTCTATGGGGTCGCACAGAGTCAGACACGACTGAAGTGACCTAGCAGCGGCAGCGGCAGCAGATGGCTTAAATTCCACCCATGCTTGGGGAACTAAGTTTCAGAATGCTGTGTTGTGTGTTAAAAAAAAAAAAAAAAGAAGAAAGAAAATTTAAAAGGGAAAAAAAGTTACCATCTTCACCATTTTTACACCCAGACCATTAGTGTTCTGTCTATTCAACATAGTTGGCCACAGATCTACAGAACTTTGTCATCTTGTAAAACTGAAAGCCTGTATCTTGAACAAGTCTCCCTCCTCCCAACTCCTGGTGCCACAGTCCAACTTTCTGATTCTAATCATCTGACTACTTGAGATTCCTAGTGAAGTAGAACCACACAGTGTTTGCCTTGTTCTGACTTTCTTCACTGAGCATCTCGTCCGCAAGGTTCATCCATGTGGTAGCAGGTGTGAGACTTACCTTCCTTTTAAAGGCAGCATAGTATTCCACTGCACAGCTACGTCACAATTTGTCTCTCCATTCGGCTGCTGTGGATGCTGGACTTGCCTGCACCTCCTGCTACCATGAATAAGGCCGCTACAAATGTGGGTGTGCAAATTCCTCTTCCAGATCTTGATTCCAATTCTTGGGGATACACACCCAGAAGAGAGATTGCTGGATGGGAGGATTGCTTTTGAACCCAACCTGAGGTTACGGAAAGCTTTTAGCTCCTAGGCTATTCCTGTGAGAGTGTGTGGCCTGTGGAGAGAACAGACTCACCCCTGGCTTCCATCTACCTGTCCAAGGGAGCAGAGGTCATCACGTACTGGGCACTGGGCCCACACCTGTCAGCCCTTTACAAGCACCTTATAGAGAAACAGCACTGCAGACCCAGCACTTCAGTAACTGAAGACGCAGACAAGGCCCCCATCTGCTGTCACCTCCAGTCCCATCCTTCTCCACAGCAGAAGCTGGGCCCAGGCTCCCAGGCGCCCCCACTAGCCCAGTGTCCACACCTCCTGCCCAGGTCAAGTCTGGTGAGGAGCTGAGCAGGGGGCAGGCCTCCCCATGGATCTCTGCCTCAGGGCACTGGGGAACTAACCCAGGCCCCTGGCCCAGGCTGCCTCCAGCCCACCTCCCTCAGCAGTGGGAACCAAACCAGGCCAAGGCTGAACCTCAGAAAACACTGAACACATGAAGGAAGGACAGACAGTTCTCCCACAGGACTTGGTGAGCAGAGGGCTGGGAGGAGCTCAGGCAGGATATTAATACCAACTGCTCTTCTGAGCTCTGGTGAGGATTAAGTCAGTGAGCAGGCAAGAAGTGCTTGGGCTCAGCAACAGAGGCGGCGCCCCAAAGACTGGGGTCAATGTAATCACAGGGTCCCCTCCACCCTGCAGGACTGGCTGATGGCAAAGCCAAAGATGGTGGATCTTACATCTCCCTCCTTTATGGAAATGGCCCTGGATTCAGACTGTATTGGGGCTCACGACCTGATGTGGATGAAACCGAGAGCAGTGAGTGCATTGGGTGGGCCCTGGGGGTGCAGGGGATGGCAGGAGAGGAGAACTCAGGCCTGGAACTCAGGCGAGGTCATGGCCACCTCCTTCCCACCCTGAATCCCCTCCTTCCTGCCAGTGGACTCCAACTACAAGCAACAAGCTGCAGTGTCCCTAGGAAGTGAGACCCACGGTGGTGAAGATGTGGCAGTGTTTGCACGAGGCCCGTGGGCACACCTGATGCACGGCGTGCAGGAGCAGACCTTCGTAGCGCATGTCATGGCCTTTGCTGCCTGCGTGGAGCCCTACCCCACCGACTGCAACCCTCAGCCCCTCAGCGGTCCCTCGGACACTGCCCACCAGGCTGCCTGCCCACCCTCACTGGCACTGCTGGCCGGGGCCCTGCTGCTGCTGCTGGTGCCTGCCCTGCACTGACTCCCGCACCAGTCCGGGCCTAGGGAACTCCTGATCCCCTGCTTGGAATCTTCGGTGGACCCAAACCACCTGGAAGCTGAGGTTTGACTTTCCTGTGATACCCACAGTCCTCAGTGCCCCCATCTCGGTGGCCTCACATTTTGTGCAGATCCGCCCCAGACCCCAGGAAAGACCAGAGCTCAGAACACCCAGTATTTTCTCCTGACCTAAGAGCCCTGCCTGAGGTCTAGGCTGGCACCAGTGGTGCCCTCCAGGAGGCCAGGACCTACCAGACCCAAGGGTGGGGGCTTCTGGGAGGCATGGCTTTTGGTTGCATGGCTTCTAGGGAGCTGTTGCTTCTGGGGAGCTGTGGCGCCCTATCCTCCTAGAACCCAATCTGTGGGCACCTGGCCAGCCAAGGAGGTGTCTGGGGCCAGGAAAGTTTTGGGGCCCTCGACACAGTGTCCTCAGCAGCCCCTCCTAGGAACCCAGTGGTACCATTACAGATAGTAGATAGCGACACAGAGAAGAGGACACTTGTCCCAGGTCCCTCAGCTGCTGTGAGGGTGGCCCCAGCGCCCCTTCCAGGCTGGGGGATCCCAGGAGAAGCGGGGAAGCTGGAGGTAGGGACACAGGCCCGCATGCCTGGGAGGGAGGAAGCAGCCCTCAAATAAACTGCTCTAAGTGTGATACAGGAGTGATACATGTGGGAAGAGAAGCCCTTAGATGAGGGCACAGAGTGTGTGTCTGTGTGTGGGTTTGTGGGGGTATGATTCACATCAGGAGGTCAGGGAGGGGCTGAGGAGGGGCTGACACTGAGCAAAGACCAAAGGTGGTGAGGGCAAGGGCAACGCAGAAGGATATCGGTGCAGGGGCCCCGAGGGAGTCAGCAGGGCCAGGTGAGGCCAGCGGCTGGACCAAGTTGGGGCTTTCCCCTCCCCCGAAGCCAGGCTTTCAGCTTCCCTGAAAACAGGGACACACCCCAGTCCCAGTGCTCACCCTTTCTACCTCCCTGCCTGATGCCCATGTAGTCATCTGGTGGCTCGTCACCTCCTTGGTCCCATGAGGTTGACGAGATGTGGCCCTCAAGAAAAGGGCCTTCCCTGGCGGCTCAGCTGGTAAAGAATCCTCCTGCAATNACGCAGACAAGGCCCCCATCTGCTGTCACCTCCAGTCCCATCCTTCTCCACAGCAGAAGCTGGGCCCAGGCTCCCAGGCGCCCCCACTAGCCCAGTGTCCACACCTCCTGCCCAGGTCAAGTCTGGTGAGGAGCTGAGCAGGGGGCAGGCCTCCCCATGGATCTCTGCCTCAGGGCACTGGGGAACTAACCCAGGCCCCTGGCCCAGGCTGCCTCCAGCCCACCTCCCTCAGCAGTGGGAACCAAACCAGGCCAAGGCTGAACCTCAGAAAACACTGAACACATGAAGGAAGGACAGACAGTTCTCCCACAGGACTTGGTGAGCAGAGGGCTGGGAGGAGCTCAGGCAGGATATTAATACCAACTGCTCTTCTGAGCTCTGGTGAGGATTAAGTCAGTGAGCAGGCAAGAAGTGCTTGGGCTCAGCAACAGAGGCGGCGCCCCAAAGACTGGGGTCAATGTAATCACAGGGTCCCCTCCACCCTGCAGGACTGGCTGATGGCAAAGCCAAAGATGGTGGATCTTACATCTCCCTCCTTTATGGAAATGGCCCTGGATTCAGACTGTATTGGGGCTCACGACCTGATGTGGATGAAACCGAGAGCAGTGAGTGCATTGGGTGGGCCCTGGGGGTGCAGGGGATGGCAGGAGAGGAGAACTCAGGCCTGGAACTCAGGCGAGGTCATGGCCACCTCCTTCCCACCCTGAATCCCCTCCTTCCTGCCAGTGGACTCCAACTACAAGCAACAAGCTGCAGTGTCCCTAGGAAGTGAGACCCACGGTGGTGAAGATGTGGCAGTGTTTGCACGAGGCCCGTGGGCACACCTGATGCACGGCGTGCAGGAGCAGACCTTCGTAGCGCATGTCATGGCCTTTGCTGCCTGCGTGGAGCCCTACCCCACCGACTGCAACCCTCAGCCCCTCAGCGGTCCCTCGGACACTGCCCACCAGGCTGCCTGCCCACCCTCACTGGCACTGCTGGCCGGGGCCCTGCTGCTGCTGCTGGTGCCTGCCCTGCACTGACTCCCGCACCAGTCCGGGCCTAGGGAACTCCTGATCCCCTGCTTGGAATCTTCGGTGGACCCAAACCACCTGGAAGCTGAGGTTTGACTTTCCTGTGATACCCACAGTCCTCAGTGCCCCCATCTCGGTGGCCTCACATTTTGTGCAGATCCGCCCCAGACCCCAGGAAAGACCAGAGCTCAGAACACCCAGTATTTTCTCCTGACCTAAGAGCCCTGCCTGAGGTCTAGGCTGGCACCAGTGGTGCCCTCCAGGAGGCCAGGACCTACCAGACCCAAGGGTGGGGGCTTCTGGGAGGCATGGCTTTTGGTTGCATGGCTTCTAGGGAGCTGTTGCTTCTGGGGAGCTGTGGCGCCCTATCCTCCTAGAACCCAATCTGTGGGCACCTGGCCAGCCAAGGAGGTGTCTGGGGCCAGGAAAGTTTTGGGGCCCTCGACACAGTGTCCTCAGCAGCCCCTCCTAGGAACCCAGTGGTACCATTACAGATAGTAGATAGCGACACAGAGAAGAGGACACTTGTCCCAGGTCCCTCAGCTGCTGTGAGGGTGGCCCCAGCGCCCCTTCCAGGCTGGGGGATCCCAGGAGAAGCGGGGAAGCTGGAGGTAGGGACACAGGCCCGCATGCCTGGGAGGGAGGAAGCAGCCCTCAAATAAACTGCTCTAAGTGTGATACAGGAGTGATACATGTGGGAAGAGAAGCCCTTAGATGAGGGCACAGAGTGTGTGTCTGTGTGTGGGTTTGTGGGGGTATGATTCACATCAGGAGGTCAGGGAGGGGCTGAGGAGGGGCTGACACTGAGCAAAGACCAAAGGTGGTGAGGGCAAGGGCAACGCAGAAGGATATCGGTGCAGGGGCCCCGAGGGAGTCAGCAGGGCCAGGTGAGGCCAGCGGCTGGACCAAGTTGGGGCTTTCCCCTCCCCCGAAGCCAGGCTTTCAGCTTCCCTGAAAACAGGGACACACCCCAGTCCCAGTGCTCACCCTTTCTACCTCCCTGCCTGATGCCCATGTAGTCATCTGGTGGCTCGTCACCTCCTTGGTCCCATGAGGTTGACGAGATGTGGCCCTCAAGAAAAGGGCCTTCCCTGGCGGCTCAGCTGGTAAAGAATCCTCCTGCAATGTGGGAAACCAGGTTTGATCCCTGGGTTGGAAAGATCCCCTGGAGAAGGGAAAGGCTACCCACTCTAGGATTCTGGCCTGGAGAATTCTGGACTGTATAGTCCATGGGGTTGCAAAAAGTCAGACACGACTGAGTGACTTTCACTACTTTCAGTATAAGCCTGCGTTTGCTTCTTGCATGCCAGTTCCTGTGGGGACATTCATACCACTCCTACAGGGCTGGTAGGAGACAGAAATGAGAGGTGGAGATGAGGGCCCAAGGAGCACTTGCCCTAGAAAGACAGCCTCCATTTCTGCAAAGTTTGGGGAAGGAGTGGGTTGGTTCTAGATCTTTCTGCTCCCAGCTGCTGCCCTGCTCTCATCTGAGTGGCAGGACTGTCACTACATCTCCAGGGGACATCCTGAGATTGGGAGGGCAGGAGGCAGGCAGAATGCATGCCCTCCCCACCCCCAGGGATCCCCTGGTGCTGCAAGGAGCTCAGCATTTTCCCCAGCTGACAGTGTCTACAGTGGGGCTGAGACAGGGCCCAGAGAGCCCAGGGTGGCAAATGGGGAAAATGGTGGAGGGTGCTGAGCTCTGGATGAGACCCTATAGGACAAGGCCTTCTTCCAAAGAACAGAGAGACTGGAACAACCATGGAGAGCAGGCTCCATGGAGCTGGCCTGGCCCCAGGCATCCGTAACCCCCGAGTGCAGGACCAGAGGTGCTCTCTCTTACTGCAGAGCAGAAGCCGTGCTGCCTGCTGCCTGGTCATCCCTGGGCCCCAGGGGAGGGAGCACGACAGCCTCTCATCTCCCTCAGGTGACTCGGGCCCAGAGCGGGAAGCCAGGTGCCCTGGTGGGACCTTGGACACTCTGTTTACTGCAAGTGACACGTGGTTTGTATTTGGTCTTCAGTCCCACTCAGGCACAGGAGAAAATTCCTAAGAAACTGAGAGCGATCGTAGCTCCTGATCACTTAATGTCATTACAAGAAGAATATTCAGAGAAATTTTAGGGACTTCCCTGATGGTCCAGTGGCTAAGAATCCTTCTGCCAAGGCAGGGAACCCGGATTCAATCTCTCATCCAGGAAGTTCCCACATGCTGCAAGGCAACCAAGTCCTAATCCCACAACGACTGAGCCAGCTCTTGAGAGCCTGTGCTCTGCAACAGGGAGAAGTCACCACAANGGTGGACCCAAACCACCTGGAAGCTGAGGTTTGACTTTCCTGTGATACCCACAGTCCTCAGTGCCCCCATCTCGGTGGCCTCACATTTTGTGCAGATCCGCCCCAGACCCCAGGAAAGACCAGAGCTCAGAACACCCAGTATTTTCTCCTGACCTAAGAGCCCTGCCTGAGGTCTAGGCTGGCACCAGTGGTGCCCTCCAGGAGGCCAGGACCTACCAGACCCAAGGGTGGGGGCTTCTGGGAGGCATGGCTTTTGGTTGCATGGCTTCTAGGGAGCTGTTGCTTCTGGGGAGCTGTGGCGCCCTATCCTCCTAGAACCCAATCTGTGGGCACCTGGCCAGCCAAGGAGGTGTCTGGGGCCAGGAAAGTTTTGGGGCCCTCGACACAGTGTCCTCAGCAGCCCCTCCTAGGAACCCAGTGGTACCATTACAGATAGTAGATAGCGACACAGAGAAGAGGACACTTGTCCCAGGTCCCTCAGCTGCTGTGAGGGTGGCCCCAGCGCCCCTTCCAGGCTGGGGGATCCCAGGAGAAGCGGGGAAGCTGGAGGTAGGGACACAGGCCCGCATGCCTGGGAGGGAGGAAGCAGCCCTCAAATAAACTGCTCTAAGTGTGATACAGGAGTGATACATGTGGGAAGAGAAGCCCTTAGATGAGGGCACAGAGTGTGTGTCTGTGTGTGGGTTTGTGGGGGTATGATTCACATCAGGAGGTCAGGGAGGGGCTGAGGAGGGGCTGACACTGAGCAAAGACCAAAGGTGGTGAGGGCAAGGGCAACGCAGAAGGATATCGGTGCAGGGGCCCCGAGGGAGTCAGCAGGGCCAGGTGAGGCCAGCGGCTGGACCAAGTTGGGGCTTTCCCCTCCCCCGAAGCCAGGCTTTCAGCTTCCCTGAAAACAGGGACACACCCCAGTCCCAGTGCTCACCCTTTCTACCTCCCTGCCTGATGCCCATGTAGTCATCTGGTGGCTCGTCACCTCCTTGGTCCCATGAGGTTGACGAGATGTGGCCCTCAAGAAAAGGGCCTTCCCTGGCGGCTCAGCTGGTAAAGAATCCTCCTGCAATGTGGGAAACCAGGTTTGATCCCTGGGTTGGAAAGATCCCCTGGAGAAGGGAAAGGCTACCCACTCTAGGATTCTGGCCTGGAGAATTCTGGACTGTATAGTCCATGGGGTTGCAAAAAGTCAGACACGACTGAGTGACTTTCACTACTTTCAGTATAAGCCTGCGTTTGCTTCTTGCATGCCAGTTCCTGTGGGGACATTCATACCACTCCTACAGGGCTGGTAGGAGACAGAAATGAGAGGTGGAGATGAGGGCCCAAGGAGCACTTGCCCTAGAAAGACAGCCTCCATTTCTGCAAAGTTTGGGGAAGGAGTGGGTTGGTTCTAGATCTTTCTGCTCCCAGCTGCTGCCCTGCTCTCATCTGAGTGGCAGGACTGTCACTACATCTCCAGGGGACATCCTGAGATTGGGAGGGCAGGAGGCAGGCAGAATGCATGCCCTCCCCACCCCCAGGGATCCCCTGGTGCTGCAAGGAGCTCAGCATTTTCCCCAGCTGACAGTGTCTACAGTGGGGCTGAGACAGGGCCCAGAGAGCCCAGGGTGGCAAATGGGGAAAATGGTGGAGGGTGCTGAGCTCTGGATGAGACCCTATAGGACAAGGCCTTCTTCCAAAGAACAGAGAGACTGGAACAACCATGGAGAGCAGGCTCCATGGAGCTGGCCTGGCCCCAGGCATCCGTAACCCCCGAGTGCAGGACCAGAGGTGCTCTCTCTTACTGCAGAGCAGAAGCCGTGCTGCCTGCTGCCTGGTCATCCCTGGGCCCCAGGGGAGGGAGCACGACAGCCTCTCATCTCCCTCAGGTGACTCGGGCCCAGAGCGGGAAGCCAGGTGCCCTGGTGGGACCTTGGACACTCTGTTTACTGCAAGTGACACGTGGTTTGTATTTGGTCTTCAGTCCCACTCAGGCACAGGAGAAAATTCCTAAGAAACTGAGAGCGATCGTAGCTCCTGATCACTTAATGTCATTACAAGAAGAATATTCAGAGAAATTTTAGGGACTTCCCTGATGGTCCAGTGGCTAAGAATCCTTCTGCCAAGGCAGGGAACCCGGATTCAATCTCTCATCCAGGAAGTTCCCACATGCTGCAAGGCAACCAAGTCCTAATCCCACAACGACTGAGCCAGCTCTTGAGAGCCTGTGCTCTGCAACAGGGAGAAGTCACCACAATGAGAAGCCATCCCACTGCAACTAGAAAGGAGTGCCGGATCACTGCAAGCACAGAAAGTCCATGCTCAGCAACAAAGACCCAGGGCAGCCAGAGTAAATAAATACTCCATACCTATGAGAATGACTAAAATTAAAAACAGTGGCAACAGCAAGTGGTGTGAACGCAGAAAACCTGACTTTCTCATACGCTGCAAGTAGGAATGCAAAGTTGTGCAGCCACTCTACAAAACAGTTTGGCAGTTGTTTCCCACCTGCACCTGCCCCCCCCAGGGGAGGTACTGGGGGGAGGTGAGATCCTAAAAAAAAAACAGCTACACACACAGCAACCATATGACCTAGCAATTGCACTCTTGAGCGTATACCCCCCAAAATGCAATGAAATGGAATGCTCATACAGAAACCTGTAAGTGAAGATTTGTGCTGTTTTTATTTTTTCTCTCTTCTTTGGCATTCTTGCACAACTTGCAAGATCTTAGTTCCATGACCAGGAATTGAACCCAGGCCCACAATAGCAAAAACATCCATTCCTAACCCCAGGACCTCCAGGGAATTCCCACAGCAGCTTTATTTACAACAGCCAAACCTGGAATCCGCCTAGGTTCCACTCAGCCCCATATACTCAGTCAACTACTGCGCCTTGTTCCACTAAATCCCCAAAGAATTAGGCTGAGACTTAGGAAAAAAAAGACCATTCCCAAAGATTGGGTGATTCCATTCCTGTAACTTATTTGAAATGACAGGGTTTTATTTATTTATTTATTTCTTGGTTGCACGATGTAGCCTGCAGGATCTTACTTAGTTCAAAGGCCACGTATGGAACATCCACTGCCGGCAGTGGAAGTGTGGAGTCTTAACCAGTGGACCAAGAGGGAGTCCCTAACATGACACTAGGAACACAGGAAGCTGTTAGGGACAGAGGGCAGGGTGGTTAGAAAGGGCCCTAGGGTTGGAGCTGTTCAGTGTCCTGATTGTAGTGCGTTTACACGAACCCACACATGTGACAGATGCTACAGAACCCACACACATGTGAGTGAGTGCAGATAAAACGGCCGACTCTGAACAGAAATGTGAAAATCTGTGAGTTATACCGTCAGAGAAGATTGGAGAAAGCATGCAAGGGATGTCTGCATTACTTCTTAAAACCACATATGAATCTACAGTCATTTCATGTCAAAAATTCAAATTTAACAAAGGGACTGGGAATACACTGGACCGAAGACAAATCTTGGAGTAACAAAAATTTAACCTAATTGAGCAAAAGAATTAATTAATTAATCAATTAATTAAGGGCCTGCCCAGGAGTTAGTTCCTCCTGACTTTTAGCCAAGAATTTTCTGAACACAGGACTATGCAGGGACAGGGGCAGCTGGAGGATGGGAGACAGAGGCAGCAAGGATGCTCCCACCCCCAGCAGGCAGGTCCTCTAAAGCAGGGGTCCCCAACCTTTTTGGCACCAGGGACCAGTTTCCTGGAAGATAAACTTTCCACAAGCTAGAAAGAAGGGGGATGGTTTTGGGATGATTCAAGCACATTACATTTTATTGTGCTCTTTATTTCTAATCAAATGCCGCCACTGACCTAATGAGAGGTACCAGTCCTCAGTCTGGAAGGGTTGGGGACCCCTGAGCTAGAGGACAAGTAGAAGATACCCTGGGTCAGTGTGCTGAGTGAGTGAACAGCAGGTCAAGGGAGGAGGAGCCCAGAGGCTCTGCCTGAGGAGAGGGCATGCTGGGGAGGGGGCTACCAAGATCCACTGGGGTGGGCGGAGCTTGCAAGAAGGAATTTTTTTCTTTGGAAAAGAAATGTTTTTTTGACATGTACACATTGCTATATTGATTTGCCTGCATGCTAAGTCCCTTTAGTGGTGTCCAACTCTTTGCAACCCTATGCACCATAGCCCGCCCCGCCTCCCCAGGCTCCTCTTTCCCTGGGATCTCCAGGCAAGAAGAGAGGAGGGGCTTGCTATTTCCTCCTCCAGGGGATCTTCCCTATCCAAGGATTGAACTCATGTCTCTTAGGTCTCCTGCATTGGCAAGCGGGTTCATAACCACTAGCACCACTTGGGAATTCCCTATTTATTTATATATTATAGGCTGTGCTGGGTCTTCCTTGCTGCACACAGGCTTTCTCTAGTTGCAGGGAGTGGGCCCCACTCTCTAGTTGCGGTGCACAAGCTTCTCTTTGCAGTGACTTTTCTTCTTGCAGATCACAGGCTCTAGTGGAGCAGGCTCCATAGTTGTGACTTGCTGGCTTTAGGGCGGGAAAGCTTCAGGAATTGCATCACTGGGGTGAATTATATGGGGCTCCGAGGCTTAACAGGGGCAAGCCTCAGTGATTGTGGAGCACAGCCTAAGTAGTTGTGGCTCATAGGCACTAGAGTATAGGCTTAGTAGCTGTCTCGCCCAGGTTTAGTTGCTCCAGGGCATGTGGAATCTTCCTGGACCATGGATCGAACCCGTGTCCCAGGCACTGGCAGGCAGGTGGATATTATCCACCGTGCCACAAAGCAAGTCCAAAAAAAATTTCTGATTAAAAAAAAATGTAAATTTTACCATCTTGGGACTTAACCTATGGTCCAAGGGTTAAGATTCCCCACTTTCACCACTTGGGGCAGGTTCCATCCTTTCTGGAGAAACTAAGATCCTGAAGGTCTGGCTATGCAGGAAAAAAAATAAAAGCTTAAAAAGGGAGAATAAAGTTACTTTCTTCACCATTCTTATGACCAGTTCAGTCTACTTATATAGTTGGCCACAGATCTCCAGAACGTTTTCATCTCGTAAACTGAAAGTCTGTATCCGTTAAACAAGTCCCCAGTCCCCTCCTCCCAGTTCCTGGAGGCCACCATCCAACTTTCTATTTCTATGCATTTGACTACTAGAGCTACCTAGTGAAGTAGAATCACAGAGCATTTGTCTTTTTTGTGAGTGTTTTTTTCACTGAGCATCATGTCTACAAGGTCCGTTCATGGTGTAGAAAGTGTCAGACTTTCCTTCCTTTCTAAGGTTGCATCATATTCCATTTATAGCTGTATCACACTTTGTTTATCCATTTGTCTGCTGTGGATGGTTGAGGATGGCTGCACCTCTTGGTTACTGTGAATAATGCTGCTACAAACATGGGTATGCAAATACCTCTTCCAGATCCTGCTTTCAACTTTTGAGGATACACAGCCAGAATTGGGATTGCTAGAAGGGAGGAATGCTTTTGAACCTAATCTGGGGTTACTGAAACCTCTTAGCTCCTTATGATGAGCTACACTTGTGAGTGTGTGAATGTCCTGCGGAGAGAATAAACTCTGCCCTCCATCTATCTGTCTAAAGAGGTCAATGTCATGTACTGAGCACTGGAGCCACCCCTGCCGGCCCTGTACAGGCACCTTACACACTAACAGGGAGAAATATCAGCAGCCTCAGACATGCAGATGACACCACCCTTAAGGCAGAAAGCAAAGAGGAACGAAAGAGCCCCTTGATGAAAGCGAAAGAGGAGAGTGAAAAAGCTGGCTTAAAACTCAACATGCAAAAAACTAAGATCATGGCATCTGGTCCCATTGTGAAGTGAAGTTGCTCAGTCTTGTCCAACTCTTTGTGACCCCATGGACTGTAGCCTGCCAGGCTCCTCCATTCATGGGATTTTCCAGGCAAGAATACTGGAGTGGATTGCCATATCCTTCTGGTCCCATTACTTCATGGCAAATAGATGGGGAAACAATGGAAACAGTGACAGTCTTTAGATGGTGACTGCAGTCATGAAATTAAAAGATGCTTGCTCCTTGGAAGAAAAACTATGACTAACCTAGACACCATATTAAAGGCAGAGGTATTACTTTACTGACAAAGGTCTGTCCAGTCAAAGCTATGGTTTTCCCAGTAGTCATATATGGATGTGAGAGTTGGACCAGAAAGAAAGCTGAGTACCAAAGAATTGATCCTTTTGAGCTGTGGTATTGGAGAAGACTCATGAGAGTCCCTTGGACCACAAAGAGATCAAACCAGTCAATCCTAAAGGAAATCAGTCCTGTATATTCATTGGAAGGACTGATGCTGAAGCCAAAGCTCCAATACTTTGCCACATGATGCAAAGAACTGACTCACTGAAAAAGACCCTGATGCTGGGAAAGATTGAAGGCAGGAGGAGAAGGGAATGACAGAGGATGAGATGGTTAGGTGGCATCACTGACTTGATGGACATAAGTTTGGGTAAACTCAGGGAGTCGGTGATGGCCAGCATGCTGCAGTCCATGGGGTGGCAAAGAGTCGGACACGACTGAGCAACTGAACTGACTGATTGACTACACACAAACATCAGTGCTCACCCAGTCTGGCCTTCAGTAATTAAGACAAAGACAAGGTCCCCGCTCTGCTGTCACCTCCAGCCCCATCCATCTTCATGGCAGAGGGGCCCCATCTAGCCCAGTGCCCACCCTAGCCCAGATCAAGCCGGCTGAGAAGTAGCGTCTCTCTGCCTCAGGAAACCAAACCTAGGGCCCCAAGCCCAGGCTCTGTGCTTTCAAGTACACCTCCCTCAGCACCCAGAACCAACCCTGAGTCTCAGAAAACATACATGAGAAGGAGAGATGGTTCTCCCACAGGACTTGGTGAGCAGAGGGCTGGGAGGAGCCTCAGTCAGGACCTGGAAAATACTCCTCAGGTCTAAGACATCTACACCCTAATCCCCACCCCATCTTGAAGAGACAGCTGGGGACCATCCTGTGAGGGAGGGACCTGAATCCTCAGGACTCTGGTTGGCTCAGCCACACCTACCACATCTCTCTGGCAACAGGGCTCAAAGGCATAGGGCAGGTAAGGGGCAGGGTGTGGTTACCTGGGGCACTGGGAGGGACACAGAGACTTTTATAGAAGGGATTTAAGCCTGGGCAGCCAGTGCTGCAGCCGGTCCCTGGTGCCCCAGCCTTGCCCGAGACCCAGCCTCCCCAGGTCCCATCCTGACCCTCTGCCATCACACAGCCATGCAGGGGGCCTGCATGCTGCTGCTGCTGGGCCTGCGGCTACAGCTCTCCCTCAGCCTCGTCCCAGGTAACCAGGTGGCTCCTGGCGCCCTACTCACAGGGAGAGGGCCCAGGCTGACCTGACCTCCACTCTCCCCTTGAGCGGTCAAGGAGGAAGACCCCGCCTTCTGGAACCGACAGGCAGCCCAGGCCCTGGATGTGGCTAGGAAGCTGCAGCCCATCCAGACAGCTGCCAAGAATGTCATCCTCTTCTTGGGCGATGGTGAGTGTGCTAGGCCAGTCCACTTCCTGTCCCCCCACAGCCCTGGAGCCTTGGGCTGCCGGCTGACCCAGGCTGGCCCCAGGGACTCAGACGCAGTGTGTACCTTCAGGGATGGGGGTTTCTACGGTGACAGCTGCTCGGATCCTAAAGGGGCAGATGGCTGGCATGCCGGGACCTGAGACACCTCTGGCCATGGACCAGTTCCCATACTGGCTCTGTCCAAGGTAAGGGCCAAGTGGCCTCAGGGTGGTCTACACCAGAGGGGTGGGTGTGGGCCTAGGGAGCAGGGTAGGAGGGAAAGCCCCAGGAGGGTTGGGGGCTGAGATAGGGGCTGGGGGCTGAGAGCATGGGCCCAGGGCCTGTGTTAGGAGCTGGGTGTCTTTCCCAGCAGAGCTGATGGCATCTCTGCCCCCAGACATACAACGTAGACAGAGAAGTGCACGACAGTGCAGGCACGTCCACCGCCTACCTGTGTGGGGTCAAGACCAACATGAGGACCATTGGTGTGAGTGCAGCCGCCCGCTTCGACCAGTGCAACACAACACGTGGGAACGAGGTCACGTCTGTGATGAACCGGGCCAAGAAAGCAGGTGGGCTTGGGAGTCAGTTTCTTGGGCAGGGACGGGTTCAGAGACCTCAGTGGCCCACTGTGACCTCTGCCACCTTCAGGGAAGTCAGTGGGAGTGGTGACCACCACCAGGGTGCAGGATGCCTCCCCAGCCGGGGCCTACACGCACACGGTGAATCGCGACTGGTTCTCTGACGCCGACCTGCCTGCCGATGCCCAGATGTATGGCTGCCAGGACATCGCCACACAGCTGGTCTACAACATGGACATTGACGTGCGACATGAGGGGCACAGGGCGAGGCTGGGTAGAGTCGGTGGGATACACTCTCAATACAGTTCCAGGCAACCCACAGCCCTAGGGTCTCGCAGTTAACTGGTGGGGACAAACCATCCCAGAGACCCGACTGGGGAGGCAGGGACTGTGTCAAGGGGGGTGAGTAAAGGGCCAACCAGGCCCTGAAACCCACCTGCTCTAATCTCTGGTCCCAGGTGATCCTGGGTGGAGGCAGAAAGTACATGTTTCCTGAGGGGACCCCAGACCCTGAATACCCAAATGAGAAAGGAGTTCGGAAAGACAAGCGGAACATGGTGCAGGAGTGGCAGGCCAAGCACCAGGTGATGGGGGCTCATGGGTGCAGGGGGTACAGCAGGGCTGGGCCTGGGGTGTCAGGCTATGGGCTGAGGCCTGGTTCTGCCCTCCCAGGGAGCCCAGTATGTGTGGAACCGCACGGCGCTCCTTCAGGCGGCCAGTGACTCCAGTGTAACACATCTCATGGGTAACGACCCCAACCCACCCTCACTGTCTTTCCCGGGATGGGTGCCATGGGCCCCCCACCCCCAGCTTGAGGGTCACCACTGGTCCCATTTCCACAGGCCTCTTTGAGCCAGGAGAAATGGCCTATGACATCTTCCGAGACCACACCACGGACCCATCCCTGGAGGAGATGACAGAGGCGGCCTTGTGATTGCTGAGTAGAAACCCTCAGGGCTTCTTCCTCTTTGTGGAGGGTGAGTGGCAGCTCCTTGCGGATCAGAGGGGGAAGGGGCAGCACTCAGGGTGGGTCTGGCATCACTCACCTTCCACATGACTTTCTTGCAGGAGGCCGCATTGACCATGGACATCATGCCAACATAGCTTATCGGGCGCTGAATGAGACAATCATGTTCGACAATGCCATAGCCAAGGCTGGCCAGCTCACCAGTGAAGCAGACACACTGACACTCGTCACCGCTGACCACTCCCATGTCTTCACTTTCGGTGGCTACCCACTTCGTGGGACCTCCATTTTCGGTAATCCCACAGAGAGTGGCAGGTCCTTGCCCCTAAGTTACCTGGCACAAAGTGTTCTGAACCAGTTCTGCCAAGTGGGGTAATAATAGTAACTGCCCTACTTCACTGTGATAAGGATTAAGCCAGTGAACAAACACAAAAGAGGTGCCTGAGCTCAGCACGCAGGAGGCACCACAAAGCATCGGGTCAGTGTGATCACAGGGTCCCCTCTTCCCTGCAGGGCTGGCCGATGGCAAGGCTGGAGATGGCAAGTCCTATACCTCCCTCCTCTATGGCAACGGCCCGGGGTACCGGCTGTACATGGGCTCACGACCCGATGTGAATGAAAAGCAGAGCAGTGAGTGCAGTGGGAGGGACCGGGGGAGCAGGGTTGGGGGGGCAGATGGGAGGAGGGGAAGA
>SJYW01043101.1:55179-94455 GCA_006410735.1 Raphicerus campestris | reverse complement strand
ACACTGCTGCTGCAGCTGGGGAGGAAAGCGGCCATGCACGTCTCCAGGCGAGAGGAGGACTGACTCCCCTGTGTGGGCTACAAGGGAAACCCAAGACCTATGTCAGCACGGGCGAAGAAAGCTCTGACTCCAGGCTCAGCAGCAGACGAGGACTGAGGACACGGCGACAACTGGCGAGGAATCCCCAGAGGGGCCACACAACTCGCACGGAGATTGGCCTCTCCTGAGGATACAGGGGCGGGTCCCTGGGATTCCCATTTTAACTCGAGAGGATCCCACTGAAACTTGAGAACAACCAGAAGCTTCTCACCTGCAGGCGTGGTGAGGCTCTTGTCTGCTGTGGTGTCTTGGGGGAAACCACCCCTTCCTTCTTGGACCTCGAAAGGCTCCTTCACACACTTGCTGTGATNTTCTCACCTGCAGGCGTGGTGAGGCTCTTGTCTGCTGTGGTGTCTTGGGGGAAACCACCCCTTCCTTCTTGGACCTCGAAAGGCTCCTTCACACACTTGCTGTGATCCAAGACGTTCCCCGCCTCACCCGTCCTCACTCGAGGGGAGCCCCAAGGTCCTCCCTCAACTCAAGTGTAGCCCCGTTTTCCCCTGCTTAACTCCAGATGAGGAGGCCTTTCGCTGCTCCGTCTGGAAAGAGTTTCCGGAGCTCCCCTCACTTATGAAAGGAAATGCTCACACCACGAAATCCGGAGGAGCCTCAGGGGTCGGGCCATCATTCCCCAAGACTCTCAAAATTCTCTTCCTCTCCAGATGAACTTGACTGTGCTGCACTGCCTGGGCTGTCACCCGAGGCTTGACTCCAGACACACTGGCACGTGTGACAACCTGGGGTACCTCCAGGGCTAGCAACAGGTCCCTGTATCCCTTCAAAGGGGAACTGGACACAGGTGCTGCAGCTGGGGAGGAAAGCGGCTGTGCCAATCTCCAGAAGAGAGGTGGCCTGACTCCCCTGTGTGGGCTCCAGGAGAACCCCAAGACCTATATCAGCACGGGCAATGCAAGCTCTGGCTCTGGCCTCTGCTCCAGACGAGGACTGAGGACCCAGCTATGACTGGGTAGGAATCTCCAGAGGCGTGTGACAAGTCACACGGAGATTGGCCTCTCCTGAGGCCACAGGGGTGGGTCCCTGGGGTCCCCGTTGTAACTCGAGAGAATCCGCCCAGCACTCCAGAAAATCCAGAAGCTTCTCCCCAGCAGGCGGTGTGAGACCCTTGTCCGCTCTGGCATCTTGGGGAAAATCACCCCTTCCTCTTGGGCCTCGAAACGCTCCTTCACTCCTTGCTATGACCCAAGAAGTTCCCCATCCCACCAGTCCCCACACGAGAGGAACAGAGAGTGTCACGCTGTGACACAAGAGGAGCCCCGCTTTGCCCTGCTCAGCTCCAGGTGAGGGGCCCTTTCCCTGCTCCATCGGGAAATGGTTTCCAGCATTCCCCTCCCATCCCAAGTGGAGATGCTCAAACCATGATAGTTGGGAGGTGCCTCAGGGTTCTTGCCACCATTCCCCCAAATCCCCAAATGCCTCGTCCACTCCAGATGAACCTGAATACCCTACACTTCCTCGATTGTCTGCTCAAGGCTCGACTCTCGACAAACTGACGCATGTGACAGCCTTGGGGTACCTCGAGGGCAAGCCAGACATCCCTGTGTCCGCTCGACAGGTATTCTGACACTGCTGCTGCAGCTGGGGATGAAAGCCTCTCAGTGCGTCTCGTGGCGAGACGAGGCCTGACTCCCCTGTGGGTGCTCTGGGGAACCCCAAAACCTATGTCAGCACGGCGAGGCAAGATCAGGCTCTGGTCTCACCACCAGATGATGGCTGAAGAACTGGCGATGACTGGGGAGCAATCCCCAGAGGTGCCTCGCAACTCGCATGGAGACTGGCCTCTCCTGAGGCCACAGGGGCGGATCCCTGGCGTCCCTGTCTAACTCGAGAGGACACCGCCGCAACTCGAGAAAAACTAGAAGCTTCCCCATTGCAGGCGGGGTGAGGCCCTTGTCCACTGTGACGTCTCGGGGGAAATCACCCCTTTCCTCCTGGAGCTTGAAAGTCTTCTTCACACACTTGCTGTGAACCTAGAAGTTCACCGTCCCACCAGTCCCTACTTGAGAGGAACACCGAGAGTCCCGCCACGACTCAAGAGGAGACTCGTTTTCCCCTGCTCAGCTCCAGATGAGGGGCCTTTTCCCTGCTCCATTGGGAAAGGATTCCCGGCACTCACCTTGAATCACAAGAGGCGCTCAAAACGGGAGAGTCGGGAGGAGCCTCAGGTTTTGGGCCACAATTCCCCAATACAACCAAATGCTTCGTCCACTCCAGATGAACCCGACTGCCCTGCACTGCATCGACTGTCATCCCGAGGATGGACTGTCAACACACTGGCATGTGTGACAGCCCTGGGGTACCTCCAGAGCAAGCCACAGATCCTTGTGTCTGCAAGACGGGGAACCGGACACTGCAGCTGCAGCTGGGGAGAAAAGCGGCTGTGCAGGTCTCCAGGGGAGATGACGCCTGACTCCACAGTTTGGGCCAGAGGGGAACTGCAAGAACTATGTCAGCATGGGCAAGGCAAGCTCAGGCTCCGGCCTCAGCAGCAGACGAGGACTGAGGACCCAGCCATGACAGGGCAGGTATCCCCATAGGTGCCTAGCAACTCACATGGAGACTGGACTCTCCTGAGGACACAGGGGCGAGTCCCTGTATTCCCCGTCGTAACTCGAGAGGATCCCGCCGCAAGTCCAGAAAAACCAGAAGATTCTACGCTGGAGGCAGGGTGAGGCCCTTGTCCACTTCGGCATCTTTGCGGAAATCACCTCTTCATTCGTGGACCTCCAAAGGCTCCTTTGCACCCTTGCTGTGACCCAAGAAGTTCCTCTCCCTACCCATCCCCACGAAAGAGGAACTCTGAGCGGCCCACGGCGACTCAAGAGGAGCCCCGTTTTCCCCTGCTCAGCTCCAGATGAGGGGCCCTTTCCCTCCTCGTTAGGGAAATGATTCCCATTGATTCTCTCACATCCAAAGAGGAGGCAATCCCACCAGGAGAGTGGGGAGATGCCTCAGGGGTCGGGCCACCATACCCCAAGTCCCCCAAATGCCTTGTCCAGTCCAGATGAACCTGATTGACTGGCACTGCCTCGAATGTCACCCCGAGGCTTGACTCCTGACACACTGGCACGTGTTACAACTTGGGGTACCTCGAGGGCTAGCCACAGATCCCTGTGTCCTCTAGAAGGGGAGCTGGACACTGCTGCTGATGCTGGGGAGGAAGCGGCCAGGCACGTCTCCAGGTGAGAAGAGGACTGACTCCCTTGTGTGGGCTCCAGGGGAACCCCAAGACCTATGTCAGCACGGGCGATGCAAGCTCTGGCTCCGGCCTCAGCAGCAGACGATGACTGAGGACACGGTGATGACTGGGGAGGAATCCCCAGAGGGGCCACGCAACTTGCACTTAGACTGGCCTCTCCTGAGGCCACAGCAGCGGGTACCTTGGATCCCTATCATAACTCAAGTGGACCCCGCTTCAACTCGAGAAAAACAAGAAGCTTCTCCCCTGCAGGCGTGGTGCGTCTCTTGTCTGCTGCGGTGTCTTGGGGGAAATCATCCCTTCCCTCTTGGACCTTAAAAGACTCCTTCACACACTTGCTGTGACCCAAGACGTTCCGCGCCTCACCCGTCCTCACTCGAGGGGAGCCCCGAGGGTCCTGCTTCAACTCAAGTCTAGCCCCATTTTCCCCTGTTCAGCTCCAGTTGAGGTGGCCTTTCCCTGCTCCATCTGGAAAGGGTTTCTGGCTCTACCCTCGCTTCCGAAGAGGAAATGCTCGTACCATGAAAGTTGGGAGGAGCCTCAGGATTCACGCCATCATTCCCCAAGAATCCCAAATCCTCTTCCACTCCAGATGAAGTTGAATGCCCTGCACTGCCTCAGCTGTCACCCGAGGCTTGACTCTAGACACACTGGCACGTGTAACAGCATGTGGTACCTCGAGGGCTAGCCACAGATCCCTGTGTCCCCTGGAAGGGGAGCTGAACACTGCTGCTGCAGCTGGGAAGGAAAGCGGCCGTGCACGTCTCCAGGCCAGAGGAGGCCTGACTCCCCTGTGTGGCCTCCAGGGGAACCCCAAGACATGTCAGCAGGGGTGATGCAAGATCTGGCTCTGGCCTCAGCACCAGATGAGGACTGAGGACACGGAGACAACTGGGGAGGAATCCCCAGAGGCGCCTGGCAACTCACACGGAGACTGGCCTCTCCTGAGGCCACAAGGGCGACTCCCTGGGGTCCCCGTTGTAACTCGAGAGGACTTTGCTGAAACTCGAGAAATCCTGAAGCTTCTCTCCAGCAGGCGGTGTGAGGCCTTTGTCCACTCTGGCGTCTCGGGGGAAATCATCCCTTTCCTCCTGGACCTCCAAAGGCTCCTTCACTCCTTGCTGTGACCCAAGAAGTTCCCCACCCCACCGGTCCCCACTCCAGGGGAACACAGAGTGTCACGCCGTGACTCAAGAGGAGCTCCACTTTGTCCTGCTTAGCTCCAGATGAGGGGCCCTTTCCCTGCCCCATTGGGAAAGGGTTCCCTGCATTCCCCTCCTATCCCAAATGGTGGCGCTAGCACCAGGAGAGTCAGGAGGTGCCTCAGGGTTCTTGTAACCATTCCTTAAAATCCCCAAAGGCCTCGTCCACTCCAGATGAACCTGAGTACCCTGCACTTCCTCGGTTGTCTGCTCAAGGCTTGACTCCCAACAAACTGGCACGTGTGACAGCCTTGGGGTACCTCAAGGGCAAGCCAGACATCCCTGTGTCCACTCGACAGGTTTTCTGACACTGCTGCTGCAGCTGGGGATGAAAGCGTCTCAGCGTGTCTCGTGGCGAGACGAGGCCTGACTCCCCTGTGGGTGCTCTGGGGAACCCCAAAACCTATGTCAGCATGGCAAGGCAAGATCAGGCTCTGGCCTCACCACCAGATGATGGCTGAAGAACTGGCGATGACTGGGGAGCAATCCCCAGAGGTGCCTCGCAACTCGCATGGAGACTGGCCTCTCCTGAGGCCACAGGGGTGGATCCCAGGCGTCACCTTAGTAACTCGAGAGAACACTGTCGCAACTCAAGAAAAACTAGAAGCTTGCCCCTGCAGGCGGGGTGAGGCCCTTGTCTGCTGTGGCGTCTTAGGGGAAATCACCCCTTTTCTCCTGGACCTCAAAAGGCTCCTTCACACCCTTGCTGTGAACCAAGCAGTTCCCCACCCCACTGGTCCCCACTCTAGAGGAACACCGAGAGTCCTGCTGCGACTCAAGAGGAGACTCGTTTTCCCCTGCTCAGCTCCAGATGAGGGGCCCTTTCCATCCGCATTAGGGAAATGATTTCGATCACTCCCCTCACATCCAAAGAGGAGGTACTCACACCAGGAGAGTGGGGAGGTGCCTCAGGGGTCGGACCACCATACCCCAAGTCCCCAAATGCCTCGTCCATTCCAGATGAACCTGATTGACATGCACTGCCTCGAATGTCACCCCGAGGCTTGACTCCCGGCACACTGGCACATGTGACAACCTGGGGTACCTGGAGGGCTAGCCACAGATCCCTGTGTCCCCTAGAAGGGGAGCCAGACATTGTTGCTGCAGCTGGGGAGAAAATCGGCTGTGCATATCTCCAGGCGAGAGGAGGACTGACTCTCCTGTGTGGGCTCCAGGGGAACGCCAAGACCTATGTCAGCAAGGGAAATGCAAGTTCTGGATCTGGCCTCAGCAGCAGACGAGGACTGAGGACACGGCGATGACTGGTGAGGAATCCCCAGAGGCGCCACACAACTCGCACGGAGACTGGCCTCTCCTGAGGCCACAGGGACGGGCCCCTGTGATCCCGGTCATAACTCTAGAGGACCCCACTGCAACTCGTGAAAAACCAGAATCTTCTCCCCTGCAGGCATGGTGAGGCTCTTGTCTGCTGCGGTGTCTTGGGGGAAATCACCCCTTCTCTCTTGTACCTCGAAAGGCTCCTTCACACACTTGCTGGTACTCAAGACGTTTCCCGCCTCACCCGTCCTCATTCGAGGAGAGCCCCGAGGATCCTGCCTCAACTCAAGTGTAGCCCCATTTTCCCCTTCTCAGCTCCAGATGAGGTGGCCTTTCCCTGCTCCATCTGGAAAGGGTTTCGGCACTCCCCTCACTTCCAAATAGAAAATGCTAGCACCATGAAAGTCGGGAGGAGCCTCAGGGGTTGGGCCTCAATTCCCCAAGACTCCCAAAATCCTCTTCAACTCCAGATGAACTTGACTGTGCTGCACTGCCTCGGCTGTTACCCGAGGCATGACTCCCGACACACTGGCATCTGTGACAACCTGGGGTACCTCGAGGGCTAGCCACAGATCCCTGGGTCCCCTACAAGGGGAGCTGGACACTGCTGCTGCAACTGGGGAGGAAAGCGGCCGTGTAAGACTCCAGGCGAGAGGAGGCCTGACTCCCCTGTGTGGGCTCCAGGGGAACCCCAAAACCTATGTCAGCACGGGCAAGGCAAGATCAGGATCTGGCCTCACCACCAGACAGTGACTGAGGAACTGTCCATGACTGGGGAGCAATCCCCAGAGTGGCCTCACAACTCGAACGGAGACTGGCCTCTGCTGAGGCCACAGGGGCAGATCCCTGGAGTCCCCGTCGTAACTCGAGAGCACACCACCGCAACTCGAGTAAAACTAGAATCTTCCCCCTTGCAGGCGGGGTGAGGCCCTTGTTCGCTGTGGTGTCTCGTGGGAAATCACCCTTTTCCTCCTAGACCTCCAAAGGCTCCTTCACACCCTTGCTGTGAACCAAGCAGTTCCCTGCCTTCCCAGTCCCTACTCGAGAGGAACACCGAGGGTGCTGCCGCGACTCAGGATACTCATTTTCCCTACACAGCTCTAGATGAAAGGCCCTTTCCCTGCTTCATCAGGAAAGGATTCTAGCGCTCTCCTCGAATCGCCAGAGGAGGCGCTCAAAACAGGAGAGTCTAGAGGAGCCTCGGATGTGGGACTCCATTCCCCAATGCCCCCAAACGCGTCGTCCACTCCAGTTGAACCTGACTGCCCTGCACTGCCTCAACTGTCACCCCGAGGCTGGACTACTGACACACTGGCACGTGTGACAACCTGAGGTACCTCCAGGACTAGCCACAGTTCCCTGTATCCCCTAGAAGGGGAACCGGACACTGCTGCTGCAGCTGGGAAGAAAGCTGCCCTGAACGTCTCCAGGCGAGAGGAGGCCTGATTCCCCTATGTGGGCTCCAGGGGAATCCCAAGACCTATGTCAGCACAGGCGATGCAAGCTTTGGCTCTGGCTTCAGCACCAGACGAGGACTGATGACCCAGAGACGACTGGGGAGGAATCCCCAGAGGCACCTGTTAACTCACACGGAGACTGGCTGGCCTCTCCTGAAGCCACAGGGATGGGTCCCTGGGGTCACCATTGTAACTCGAGAGGATCCCGCCACCACTCGAGAAAACCAGAAGCTTCTCCCCAGCAGGCGGTGTGAGGCCCTTGTTCAATGTGGTGTCTCAGGGGAAATCACCCCTTCCTCTTGGGCCTCCAAAGGCTCCTTCACTTCTTACTGTTACCCAAGAAGTTCCCCACCCCACCGGTCCCCACTCGAGAGGAACACAGAATGTCACGCCACGACTCAAGAGTAGCCCCGTTTTCCCCTGATGAGCTCCAGATGATGGACCCTTTCCCTGTTCCATTGGGAAAGTGTTCACGGCTCTCCCCTGGCATCCCAAGAAGAGGCGCTTGAACGAGGAGAGACAGGATGAGCCTCAGGGGTTGGTCCATCATTCCCAAGAACCCAAATGTCTCGTCCATTCCTGATGAACTGCACTGCACTGCACTGCCTCGACTGCCTCCCTGAGGCTGGACGGCTGACACACTGGCACATATGATAGCCCTGGGGTACCTCGAGGGCAAGCCACAGATCCCTTTGCCCATTCGACAGAGAGCCGGACACGGCTGCTGCACCCTGGAGTAAAGCGGTCCTGCACGTCTATGGGAGAGACGAGGCCTAACTCCCCTGAGGGGTCTCCAGGGGAACCCCAAGTCCTATGTCAACACAGGCGAGGCAAGAACAGGCTCGGCCTCAGCACAAGACGAGGACTGAGGACCCGGCGTCGTGTGGGGAGGAATCCTCAGAGGCACCACGCAACTTGCACTGAGAATGGCCTCTCCTGAGGATACAGGGGCGGGTCCCTGGGGTCCCCGTCATAACTCGAGAGGACCCCACTGCAACCCGAGAAAAACTGGAAGCTTCTCCCCTGCAGGCGTGGTTTGGCCCTTGTCTGCAGCGGCATCTCAGGGGAATTCACCCGGTCTCTCGTGGTCCTCGAAAGGCTCCCGCTGTGACCCAAGAAGTTTCCCGCTCCACCCTTCCCCACTGGAGAGAGTCCCGCCCTGTCTCAAGAGGAGCCCCGTTTTCCCCTACTGAGCTCCAGATGAGGGGGCCTTTCCCTGCTCCATTGGAAAGGTTTTCTGGTGCTCCCCTCGCATCCCAAGAGGTGGCCAGACATCAGGAGATTCGGAGGAGCCTCAGGTGTCCGACCACCGCTCCCCAAGATCCCCAAATCCCTCGTAGACTCCAAATGAACCTGACTGCCCTGCACTGCCTCGACTGTCACCCCGAGGCTCTACTCCAGCACACTGGCACGTGTGACAGCAGTGGGGTACCTCGAGGGCAAGCCACAGATCCCTGTATCTGCTCGACAGGGACCTGAACACTGTTGCTGCAGTTGGGGAGGAAAGCGGTCATGCATGTCTCCAGGCGAGACAAGGCCTGACTCCCCTGTTGGGGCTCCAGCAGAAACCCAGGACCTATGTCAGCAAGGGCGAGTCAAGCTCAGTCGCCAGCATCAGTTGCAGACCAGGACTCAGGACCCAGCAACGCCTGGGGATGAATCCCCAGAGGCGCCACGCAAATTGTTTTTAGACTGTCCTCTCCTGTGGCCACAAGGGCGGGTTTCTGGGGTAACGTCATAACTCGAGAGGACCCCACCAGCACTCGAGAAAAACCAGAAACTTCTCCCCTGCAGGTAGAGTGAGATCCTTGTCTGCGGAGGCATCTCAGGGTAAATCACCCCTTCCCTCCTAGACCTCGAAAGGCTCCTTCACACCCTTGTTCCGACCAAAGTTCTCCGTGCCACCCATCCCCACTCGAGTGGCACCCCAAGGGTCCAGTCAAGACTCAAAAGGAGCCCCGTTTTCCCCTGCTGAGCACCAGATGACAGGCCCTTTCCCTGCTCCGTCAAGAAAGTGTTCACGGCTCTCCGCTGGCATCCCAAGAAGAGGCGCTTGAACGAGAAGAGACAGGACAAACCTCAGGGTTCTGTCCAGCATTCCCAAGACCCCCATAGGCCTCGTCCATTAATAATGAACCTCACTGCCCTGCACTGCCTCGACTGTCACCCCGAGACTAGACTCCCAACACACTGGCACGTGTGACAGCCCTGGGGTACCACGAGGTCAAGCCAGAGATCCCTGTGTCCGCTCGAAGGTGTGCTGGACACTTCTGCTGCAGATGGGGAGAAAAGCGGCCGTGCACATCTCCAGGCGAGACGAGGCCTGACTCCCCTGTAGGGTCTTCAGGGGAACCCCAAGGCTTATTTCAGCATGGGCAAGGCAAGCTCAGCCTGCGGCCTCAGCACCAGACGAGGACTGAGGTCTTGGCGAGGAATTCCTTTGGAGGAATCCGCAGAGGTGCCTCGCAACTCGCATGGAGACTGGCCTCTCCTGTGGTCACAGCAGGGGGTCACAGGGGTCCCCGCCCTAACTCAAGAGGACCCCACCGCAACTCGAGAAAAACCAGAAGCTTCTCGCCTGCAGGGAGGGTGAGTCGCTTGTCTGCTGTAGCATCTCGGGGGAAATCACCCCTTCCCTCTTGGACCTCAAAAGGCTCCTTTATACCCATGTTGTGACCTAGGAAGTTCCCCGCCCCAACCCATCCCCACTCGAGAAGAACCCCGAGGGCCCCGCCGCGACTCAAGAGGAGCCCCTTTTTCCCCTGCTGAGCTCCAGATGAGGGCCCATTTCCCTTTTCCATCGGGTAAGGATTTCCGGCACTCCACTCACATCCCAAGAGGTGGCCTCGCATTAGGAGAGTCAGGAGGAGCCTCAGGTGATCGACCACCACTCCCCAAGATCCCCAAATGCCTCTTCAACTCCAGAGGAACCTGACTGCCCTGCACTGTCTCGACTGTCACCCCGAGGCTCAACTCACCACACACTGGTATGTGAGAGAGCCTGGGGTACCTCGATAGCAAGCCACAGATCCCTGTGTCCGGTTGATGGGGAAGAAAGAGTCCGTGCATGTCTCCAGGCAAGATGAGGCCTGACTCCCCTGTGGGGGCTCCAGAGGAACTTCAAGACCTATGAAAGCATGAGCGAGGAAATCTCAGGCTCCGACCTCAGCACCAGACGAAGACTGAGGACCCAGCGATGACTGGGGAGGAATCCCCAGAGGCGCCTCACAACTCGCACAGAGACTGGCCACTCCTGAGAATACAGGGGCGGGTCCCTGGGGTCCCCGACGTAACTCTAGAGGACTCTGCCACAAATCAAGAAAAACCAGAAGCTTCTCCACTGCAGGCGTGGTGTGGCCCTTGTCCATGGCGGCATCTCAGGGGAATTCACCCCGTCCCTCGTGGACCTCAAAAGACTCCTTCACACCCTTGCTGTGACCCAAGAAGTTCCCCGCCCCACCCGTCCCCACTCGACAGGAAACCTGAAGGTCCTGCCAAGATTCAAGAGGAGTTCCGTTTCCCCCTGCTGAGCTCCAGATGAGGGTCCTTTTCCCTTCTCCATCGGGAACAATTTCGCGGTGTTCCCCTCACATCCCAAGAGGAGGTACTCACACCTGGAGAGTCCGGAGGAGTCTCACAGATTGGGCCAGCATTCCCCAAGACCCCCAAATGTCTCATCCACTCCAGATGAACCAGACTGCCCTGAATTGCCTCTACTGTCACCCTCAGCCTCACATCGGGCACACTGGCACATGTGACAGCCCTGGGTTACCTCAAGGGCAAGTCACAGATACCTGTATCAGCTCGACAGTGACCCGGAAAGTCTTGCTGCTATTGGGAGGAAAGTGGCCGTGCACGTCTCCAGGCGAGACGAGGCCTGACTCCCCTATGGGAGCTCCAGGGGAACCCCAAGACCTAGGTTAGCATGGGTGAGGCTAGCTCAGGCTGCAGCCTCAGCATCAGATGAGACCTGGGGACCCAGGGACGACTGGAGAGGAATACCCAGTGGCAACTCGCATGGAGACTGGCCTCTTCTGAGGCCACAGGGGTGGGCCCCTGGAGTCCCCATCATAACTCGAGAGGACCCCACTGCAACTCTAGAAAAACCAGAAGCTTCTCCCTTACAGGTGGAGTAAGGCCCTTGTCTACTGCGGTGTCCCAGTGGAAATCACCCGTTCCCTCTTGGACCTCGAAATGCTCCTTCACATCCTTGCTGTCACCCAAGAAGTACCCCGCCCCACCCGTCCCCACTCAAGAGGACCGTCGAGGGTACCCGCAACTCAAGAGGAGCTCCATTTTTCCGTTCTCAGCTCCAGATGAGGGGCCCTTTCCCTGTTCCATTAGGAAAGGATTCCCGGCACTCCCCTCGCATACCAAGAGGAGGCCCTCACACCAAGCGAGTCCAGAGGAANAACTCAAGAGGAGCTCCATTTTTCCGTTCTCAGCTCCAGATGAGGGGCCCTTTCCCTGTTCCATTAGGAAAGGATTCCCGGCACTCCCCTCGCATACCAAGAGGAGGCCCACACACCAAGCGAGTCCAGAGGAACCTCAGGTGTCTGGTCACCTTTCCCCAAGAACCCCAAATGCCTCATCCACTCCAGATGAACCTGACTGCCCTGCACTGCCTCGACTGCCTCCCCTAGGCTGGACTGCTGACACACTGGCACGTGTGATAGCCCTGGGGTAACTCGAGGACAAACCACAGATCCCTTTGTCCGTTCGACGGAGTGCCGAACATGGCTGCTGCACCCTGGAGTAAAGCGGCCCTGTACGTCTATGGGAGAGAGGAGGCCTGACTCCCCTGATGGGGCTCCAGGGGAAGCCCAAGACCTACGTAGGCATGGGTGAGGAAAGGTCAGGCTCCGGCCTCAGCACCAGGATGGGACTGAGGACTTGGCGCTACTGGGGAAGAATCCCCAGATGTGCCTCGCCCCTCGTAAGGAGAATGGCCTTTACTGGGGCCACAGGGGTGGGTCCCTGGCAATCACTCATAACTTGTGAGGACCCCTCCGCAAATTGAAAAAAACCAGACACTTCCCTGCAGGCAGGGAGAAGCCCTTTTCCGATGCGGCATCTAGGGGGAATTCACCCCTTCCCTCTTGGACATCGAAAGGCCCCTTCACACCCTTGCTGTGACCCAAGAAGTTCCACGCCCTATGCGTCCCACTCGAGAGGAACCCCGAGGGTCCTGCCAAGCCTCAAGAGGAGCCCCGTTTTCCCCTGCTGAGCTCCAGATGACGGGCCCTTTCCCTGCTAAGTCGGGAAAGGTTTCATGGTGCTCCCTGCGCATGTCAAGAGGAGGTGCTCGCACCTGGAGAGTCGAGAGGAGTCTCACAGTTTGGGCCACCATTCCCCAAGACCCCCAAATGCCTCGTCCACTCCAGATTAACCTGACTGCCCTGCACTGCCTCGACTGTCACACCGAGGCTGGACTCCGGCACACTAGGACATGTAATAGCCCTAGGGTACCTAGAGCGCAAGCCACTGATCCCTATATTCGCCTGACAGGGACACGGACAGTGTTGCTGCACCTAGGGAGGAGAGCATCAGTGCACGTCTCCAGGCGAGATGAGGCCTGACTCCCCTATGGGGACTCCAAGGGAACCCCAAGACATATGTCAGCATGGGTGAGGCAAGCACAGGCTCCAGGCTCAGCACCAGACGAGGACAGAGGACCATGCAAAGTCTGGGGAGGAATCCCCAGAGGTGCCTCAAAACTCGCACTGAGAATGGCTTCTTCTGAGGAAACGGGCGGGTCCCTGGAGTCCCAGTCGTAACTCAAAAGGACACCGCCGCAACTCGAGAAAAAGCAGAAGCTTCTCCCCTGCAGGGAGGGTGAATCCCTTGTCCACTGTAGCAACGTTGGGAAAATCACCCCTTCCCTCTTGGACCTTGAAAGGCTCCTTCATACCCTTGTTGTGACCTAGAAATTTCCCTGCCCCAACCGTCCCCACTCGAGAGGAACCCCTACGGACCCGCCGCGACTCATGAGGAGCCCTGGTTTTGCTTGCTGAGCTCCAGATGAGGGGCCCTTTCCCTGCTCCGTTGGCAATGGTTTTCCTGCCCCCCCTCGCATCCCAAGAGGTGGCCTTGAATCAGAGAGTCGGTAGGAGCCTCAGGTGTCCGACCACCACTCCCCAAGACCCCCAAATGCCTCGTCCAATCCAGATGAACCTGACTGCCCTGCACTTCCAAGACTGTCACCACGAGGCTCGACTCTGGCACACTGGGACGTGTGATAGCCCGGGGGTACCTCGAGGGAAAGCCACTGATCACTGTATCCGCTCGACAGAGACCCGGACACTGTTGCTGCAGTTGGGGAGGAAAGCGGCTTTGCAGGTCTCCAGTAGAGACGATGCCTGACTCCCGTGTGGGGGCTCCACAGGGAAACCCAAGACCTATGTCAGCATGGGTGAAGCAAGCACAGACTCCAGCCTCAACACCAGACGAGGACTGAGGACCCGGTGACGCCTCGGGAGGAATCCCCACATGTGCCTCGCAATTCGCATGGAGACTGGCCTCTCCTGAGGCAACAGCGGCAGGTCCCAGGGTTCACCGTCGTAATTCAAGAAGACCCAGCCCCAACTCGAGAAAAACTGGAAGCTTCTCCCCTGCAGTGAGGGTGAATCTCTTGTCCGCTGCAGCATCTTGGGGGAAATCAGCCCTTCCCTCTTGGACTTTGAAAGACTCCTTCATACCCTTGTTGTGACTAAGGAATTTCCCCGTGCCAACCATCCCCACTCGAGAGGAACACCGAGGGTCCCGCCGCGACTCAAGAGGAGCCCCGTTTTCCCCTGCTCAGATCCAGATGAGGGGCCATTTACCTGATCCATCTGGAAAGCTTTTCAGGCGCTGCTTTCACATCCCAAGAGGTGGCCTCATATCAGGAGAGTTGGGGGAGCCTCAGGTGTCCAACCACCACTCACCAAAACCCTCAAATGCCTCGTCCACTCCAGATGAACATGACTGCCCTGCTCTGTCTCGACTGTCACCCTGAGGCTCGACTCCCAACACACTGGCACGTGAGACAACTCTGGAGTACCTCGATGGCAAGCCACAGATCCCTGTGTCCGCTTTACGGGAAGCCGGACACTGCCGCTGCAGTGGGGGAAGAAATAGGCCGTGCAAGTCTCCAGGCAAGATAACGCCTGATTCCCCTGTGGGGGCTCCAGAGTAACCTCAAGACCTACGAAACTGTGAGTGAGGAAATCTCAGGCTCCGACCTCAGCACCAGATGAGGACTGAGGACCCGGCGAAGAATCCCCAGAGGTGCCTCGCAAATCGTACTGAGAATGGCCTCTCCTGAGGATTCAGGGTCGGGTCCCTGGGGTCCCCATCGTAACTCGAGATGGACCCTGGCGCAACTCGAGAAAAACCAGAAGCTTCTCCCATGCAAGCGTGGTGTGGCTTTGTCTGCAACGGCATCTCAGGGTAATTCACCCCGTCCCTTGTGGACCTCGAAAGGCTCCTTCACACCCTTGCTGTGACGCAAGAAGTTCCCCGCCCCACCCGTCCCCACTTGAGAGCAACCCCAAGGGTCCTGCTAAGACTCAAGAGGAGCCCCGTTTTCCCCTGCTGAGCTCCAGATGAGGGGTCTTTCCCTGCTCTGTTGGGAAAGGTTTCACGGTGTTCCCCTCGCATCCCTAGAGGAGGTGCTCACACCTGGAAAGTCAAGAGATGTCTCAGAGGTTGGTCCACCATTCCCCAAGACCCCCAAATGCCTCATCCATTTCAAATGAACCTGCTTGCCTTGCACTGCTTCGACTGTAACCCTGAGGCTCAACTCCAGTACACTGGCACATGTGACAGCCCTAGGGTACCTCGAGCACAAGCCATAGATCCATGAATCCGCTTGACAGGGACCCTGACACTGTTACTGCAGTTGAGAAGTAAAGCGGCCGTACACGTGTCCAGTCGAGACATCACCTGAATCCTCTCTGTGGGCTCCAGGGAAGCCCAATACAAATGTCAGCCTGGCCAAGGCAATCTCAGGCTGCAGTTGTAGCTCCAGAAGGGGACTGAGGACTTGGCGCCACTGGGGAGGAATCCCCAGATGTGACTCGCCTCTAGAACGGAGACCTGCCTATCCTGGGGCCAAAGGGGCGGATCCCTGTGGTCCCTGTCATAACTCGAAAAGACCCCGCCACAACTCGGGAAATACAACAAACTTCACCCTTGCAGGTGGAGTGAGGCCCTTGTCCGCTTGGCGTCCCGGGTGAAATCACACGTTCCCTCTTGGACTTCGAAATGCTCTTTCACACCTTTGCTGTAACCCAAGAAGTTCCATGGCCCACATGTCCCCACTCGAGAGGATCGCCGAGGTTCCTGCCACAACTCAACAGGAGCTCCATTTTCGCATGCTCAGCTCCAAATGAGGGGCCCTTTCCCTGCTCCATTGGGAAAGGGTTCCCGGGTCCCCCTTTGCATCCCAAGAGTAGGCACTCACAACAGGCTAGTCCAGAGAAGCCTCAAGAATCGGGTCACATTTCCGCAAGAAACTCAAATGCCTACTCCACTCCAGATGAATCTGACTGTCCTGCACTGCCTCGACTGTCACCCCGAGGTTCGACTCCAGCACACTGTCATGTGTGATAGCCCTATGGTACCTCGAGGTCAAGCCACTGATCCCTGTATCTGCTCGACAGGGACCCGGACAGTGTTGCTGCAGTTGGGGAGGAAAGTGGCTGTGCACGTCCCTAGGCCAAACGAGTCCTGAATCCCGTATGGGTGCTCCAGGGGAACCCCAAGCCCTATGTCAGCATGGGAGAGGCAAGCACAGGCTCCGGCCTCAGCACCAGATGAGGACTTAGGACCCAGTGAAGTCTCGGGAGGAATCCCTACAGGTGCCTCGCAACTCGCACGGGGACTGGCCTCTCCTGAGGCCACAGGGGCAGGACCCTGCGGTCCCCATTGTAACACGAGAGGACCCCGCCGCAACTCGATAAAAACCAGAAGCTTCTCCCCTGCAGGGAGCATGAGTCCCTTGTATGCTGCAACATCTCAGGGCAAATCACCCCTTCCATCTTGGACTTCGAAAGGCTCCTTCATTCCCTTGTTGTGACCTAAGAAGTTCCCTTCCCCAACCGTCCCCACATGAGAGGAATGCTGATGGTCCCGCTGCAACTCAAGAGGAGCCCCGTTTTCCCTTGCTGATCTCCAGTTGAGGGGCCCATTACCTGCTCCATCCGGAAAGGTTTTCCAGCACTTCCCTCACATCCCAAGAGGTGGCCTCACATCAGGAGAGTCGGGAGGAGCCTCAGGTGTCTGACCACCAGTCCCCAAGATCCCTAAATGCTTCATCCACTCCAGATGAACATGACTGCCCTGAACTGTCTCGACTTTCACCCCAAGGCTCAACTTCCAACACACTGTGACGTGAGACAGCCCTGGAGTACCTTGATGGCAAACCACAGATCCCTGTGTCCGGGGAGCCGGACACTGCTGCTGCAGTTGGGGAAGAAAGAGGCCGTGCAAGTCTCCAGGCGAGAAGAGGCCTGACTCCCCTGTAGGGGTTCCAGAGTAACCACAAGACATATGAAAGCATGAGCGAGGAAATCTCAGGCTCCGACCTCAGCACCAGATGAGGACTGAGGACCTGGTGATGACTGGGGAGGAATCCCCAGAGGGGCCTCGCAACTTGCACTGAGAATGGCCTCTCCTGAGGATACAAGGGCGGGTCCCTGGGGTCCCCGTCTTAACTTGAGAGGACCCTGCCGCAACTCGAGAAAAACCAGAAGCTTCTCCCCTGCAGGAGTGGTGTGGCCCTAGTCCGCAATGGCATCTCCAGGGAATTCACCCCATCCCTCATGGACCTCGAAAGGCTCCTTCACACCCTTGCTGTGACCCAAGAAGTTCTCTGCCACACCCGTCCCTGTTCGAGAGGAATCCCATGGGTCTCGCCAAGACTCAAGAGGAGCCACCTTTTCCCCTGGTGAGCTCCAGATGACGGGCTCTTTCCCTGCTCCATCAGGAAAAGTTTCGTGGTGTTCCCCTCGCATCCCAAGAGGAGGTGCTAGCACCTGGAAAGTGGGAGATGTCTCACAGGTTGGGCCACATTTCCCCAAGACCCCCAAATGCCTTGTTCACTTCAGATGAACCTGACTGCCCTGTACTGTCTCAGCTGTCAGCCCGAGGCTCGAATCGGGCACACTGGAACGTGTGACAGCCCTATGTACCTCTATCGCAAGCCATAGATCCCTGTATCCGCTCGACAGGGACCCGGACACTGTTACTGCTGTTGAGAAGGAAAGCGGCCATGCTAGTCTCCAGTCGAGACGAGGCCTGACTCCCCTCTGTGGGCTCCAGGGGAAGCCCAATACAAATGTCAGCTCGGGCAAGGCAATCTCAGGCTGCAGCCTCAGCACCAGAAGGGGACTGAGGACTTGGCGCCACTGGGGAGGAACCCCCATATGTGACCCCCCCCAGATCGGAGACTGGTCTATCCTGGGGCCACAGGGGCAGATCACTGTGGTCCCCATCGTAACTCGAGAGGACCCCACTGCAAGTAGAGAAAAACCAGAAGCTTCACCCTTGCAGGCGGAGTGAGGCCCTTCTCCGCTGCGGCGTCCCGGGTGAAATCACCCGTTCACTCCAGGACCTCGAAATGCTCTTTCACACCCTTGCTGTGACCGAAGAAGTCCCCCGCCCCACATATTCCCACTCGATAGGGCCGCCGAGGGTCCCGCCACAACTCAAGAGGAGCTCCATTTTCCCATGCTCAGCTGCAGATGAGGGGCCCTTTCCCTGCTCCATCGTGAAAGGGTTCCCGGCTCTCCCCTCGCATCCCAACAGGAGACAGTCACTCCAGGTGAGTCCAGAGAAGCATCAGGTGTCGGGTCACATTTCCGCAAGACCCCCAAATGCCTAGTCCAGTCCAGATGAATCAGACTCCCCTGCACAGCCTCAACTGCCTTCCAGAGAATCGAATGCCGACACACTGGCACATGTGATAGCCTTCGGGTACCTCGTGGGCAAGCCACAGATCCCCTTGTCCATTCGACGGAGAGCCGTACACAGCTGAGCACGCCGGAGTAAAGCGGCCCTGCATGTCTATGGGAGAGACGAGGCCTGACTCCCGTATGGGGGCTTCAGGGGAAACCCAATCCCTATGTCAGCATGGTCGACGCAAGCACAGGCTCCGGCCTCAGCACCAGATGAGAACTTAGTACCGGGCGAGGTCTCGGGAGGAATTTCAACAGGTGCCTGCTGGCCTCTCCTGAGGGGGCGGGTCCCTGTGGTCCCCATAATTACTCAAGAGGACCCCGTTGCAACTTGATAAAAACCAGAAGCTTCTCTCCTGCAGGGAGGGTGAGTCCCTTGTCTGCTGCATCATCTCGGGGGAAATCACCCCTTCTCTTTTGGACCTCGAAAGGCTCCTTCATTTCCTTGTTGTGACCTAGGAAGTTCCCTGCCCCACTGTCACCCCATGAGAGGAACTCCGAGGGTTCCGCCGCGACTCAAGAGGAGCCCCGTTTTCCCCTGCAGACCTCCAGTTGAGGGGCCCTTTACCTGCTCCATCTGGAAAGGTTTTCCGGCGCTCCCCTCGCATCCCAAGAGGTGGCCTCGCATCAGGAGAGTTGGGAGGGGCCTCAGGTGTCCAGCCATCTATCCCCAAGATCCCCAAATGCCTCGTCCACTCCAGATGAACATGACTGCCCTGCGCACTCTCAACTTTCACCCCGAGGCTCGACTCCCAACACACTGGCACGTGAGACAGACCTAGAGTACCTCGATGGCAAGCCACAGATCCCTGTGTCCGCTTTAAGGGGAGCCGGACACTGCTGCTGCAGTTGGAGAAGAAAGATTCCGTGCAAGTCTCCAGGTGAGAAGAGAACTGACTCCCCTTTGGGGGCTCCAGAGTAACCGGAAGACCTAAGAAAGCATGAGCCAGGAAATCTCAGGCTCCGACCTCAGTACCAGATGAGGACTGAGGACCCGGCGATGACTGGGGAGAAATCCAGAGTGGAGCCTCGCAACTCTCGCTGAGAACGGCCTTTCCTGTGGTTACAGGGGCGGGTCCCTGGGTTCCCCGTCGTAGCTCTAGTGGACCCTGCCACAACTCGAGAAAACCAGAAGCTTCACCCTTGCAGGCAGAGTGAGGCCCTTGTCTGCTGCGGCATTCCAGGGGAAATCACCCATTCTCTATTGGATCTCGAAATGCTTTTTCACACCCTTGCTGTGACCCAAGAAGTTCCCCACCCCACACGTCCCCACTTGAGAGGACCGCCGAGTGTCCGGCCAAGACTCAAGAGAAGTCCAGTATTCCCCTGCTGATCTCCACTTAAGGGGCCCTTTCCCTGCTATGTCGGGAATGGTTTCTCGGTGTTCCCCTCACATCCCTAGAGGAGGTGCTGACACCTGGAAAGTCGGTACAAGTCTAACCGGTTGGGCCACCATTCCCCAAGACCCCCAAATGCCTCGTCCACTTCAGATGAACCTGACTGCCCTGCACTGCCTCGACTGTAACGCCTAGTTTCGTCTCTGGCACACTGGCACGTGTGACAGCCCTAGGGTACATCGAGCGCAAACCATAGATCCCTGTATCCGCTCGACAGGGACCCAGACACTGTTACTGCAGTTGGGATGAAAAGCGGCTGTACACGTCCTCAGACGAGAGAAGGCCTGACTCCCCTCTGTGGGCTCGAGGGAAAACCCAATACAAATGTCAGCACAGGCAAGACAATCTCAGGCTGCAGCCTCAGCAGCAGAAGGGGACTGAGAACTTGGCGCCACTGGGGAGGAATTCCCAGATGTGCCTCGCCCCTTGCACGGAGAATGGCCTATCTAGGGGCCACAGGCACGGATCCCTGTGGTCTTTGTCATAACTCGAGTGGACCAAGCACAATTCGAGAAAAACCAGAAGCTTCACCCTTGCAGGTGGAGTGAGGCCCTTATGCGCTGCGGCTTCCTGGGGGAAATCACTTGTTCCCTCTTGGAACTCGAAATGCTCTTTCACACCCTTGCTGTGGCCCAAGAAGTTCCCCGACCCTCACGTCCCCACTCAAGAGGACCTCCGAGGGTCCCACCGCGACTCAAGAGGAGCTCCATTTTCCCTTGCTCAGCTCCAGATGAGGGTCCCTTTCCCTGCTCCATCGGGAAAGGTTTCCCAGCTCCCCCCTCTCGACCCAAATGAGGCACTCACACCAAACAAGTCCAGAGAAGCCTAAGGCGTCGGGTGACATTTCCACAAGACCCCGAAACGCCTAGTCCTCTCCAGATGGATCTGACTATCCTGCACTGCCTCGATTATCACCCGGAGGCTCAACTCAGATACACTGACACGTTTGATAGCCCTGTGGTACCTCGAGGTCAAGACCCTGATCGCTGTATCCGCTCGACAGGGAACTGAGCCCTGTTGTTGCAGTTGGGGAGGAACGTGGCTGTTCATGTCCCCAGGCGAGATGAGGCCTGACTCCTCTATGGTGGCTCCAGGGGAACCCCAAGTCCTATGTCAACATGGGCGAGGAAGGCACAAGCTCCGGCCTCAGCACCAGACAAGGACTGATGACCCGGTGACGTCTCGGGAGGAATCCCCACAGGAGCCTCGCAACTCGCATGGAGACTGGCCTCTCCTGAGGCCACAGTGGTGGGTCCCTGGGTTCACCGTCGTAATTCAAGAGGATGCAGCCGCAACTCCAGAAAAAACGGAAGCTTCTTCCCTACAGGGAGGGTGAATCTGTTGTCCTCTGCAGCATCTTGGGGGAAATCACCCCTTCCCTCTTGGACATCGAACAGCTCCTTCATACCCTTGTTGTGACCTAGGAAGTTCCCCGCCCCAACCGTCCCCACTCGAGAGGAATGCCGATGGAACTGCCGCAACTCAAGAGGAGCCCCGTTTTCCCATGCTGAGCTCCAGTTGAGGGACCCTTTATGTGCTCCATTGAGAAAGGTTTTCTGGTGCTCCCCTCCCATCCCAGGAAGTGGCCTCACATCAGGATGTCAGGAGGAGCCTCAGGTGTCTGACCATCTATCCCCAAGATCCCCAAATGGCTCGTCCAATCCAGATGAACATGACTGCCCTGCACTGTCTCGATTTTCACCCTGAGGCTCGACTTCCAACACACTGGCACATGAGACAGCCCTGGAGTACCTCGATGGCAAGCCACAGATTCCTGTGTCCGCTTTATGGGGAGCCGGACACTGCTGCTGCAGTTGGGGAAGGAAGAGGCCCTGCAAGTCTCCAGGCGAGAAGAGGCCTGACTCCCCTGTGGGGGTTCCAGAGTAACCGCAAGACCTATGAAAGCATGAGCGAGGAAATCTCAGGCTCCGACCTTAGCACCAGATGAGGACTGAGGACCCGGAGATGACTGGGGAGGAATCCCCAGAGGGGCCTCGCAACTTGCACTGAGAATGGCCTCTCCTGAGGATACAGGGGCAGGTCCCTGGGGTCTCTGTCTTAACTTGAGAGGACCCGGCTGCAACTCGAGAAAAACCAGAAGCTTCTCCCCTGCAGGCATGGTGTGGCACTTGTCCCCAACGTCATCTCAGGGGAATTCACCCCATCCCTCGTGGACCTCAAAAGTTTCCTTCACACCCTTGCTGTGACCCAAGAAGTTCCCCGTCCCACCCGTCCCCACTCGAGAGGAACTGCTAGGGTCCTGCCGTGACTCAAGAGGAGCCCCGTTTTCCCCTGCTGAGCTCCAGATGAGGGGCCCTTTCCCTGCTCCATCAGGAAAGGTTTTCCGGAGCTCCCCTCACCTCCCAAGAGGTGGCCTCACATCAGGAGTTGGGAGGGGCCTCAGGGGTCCGACCATCACTCCCCAAGGTACCCAAATGCCTCGTCCACTCCAGATGAACAGGACTGCCCTGCCCTGTCTCGACTGTCACCTGAGGCTCGACTCCGAACACACTGGCATGTGAGACAGCACTGGATTACCTCGATGGCAAGCCACAGATCCCTGTGTCCTTCTTACTGGGAGCTGGACACTGCAGCTGCAGTTGGGGAAGAAAGAGGCCGTGCAAGTCTCCAGGCAAGAAGAGGCCTGACTCCCATGTGGGGCTCCAAGTAACCTCAAGACCTATGAAAGCATGAGCGAGGAATTCTCATGCTCGACCTCAGCACCAGACGAGGACTGAGGTCCCGGCGATGACTGGGGAGGAATCTTCAGAGGCGCCTCGCAACTTGCACTGAGAATGGCCTCTCCTGAGTATACAGCACTGGGTCCCTGGGGTCCCCGTCGTAACTCGCTAGGACCCAGCCTCAACTCGAGAAAAAACAGAAGCTTCTTCCCTGCAGGCGTGTTGTGTCTATTGTCTGCAACGACATCTCAGGGGAATTCACCCTGTCCCTCGTGGACCTCGAAAGTCTCCCTCATACCCTTGCTGTGACCCAAGAAGATCCCCACCCCAACCGTCCACACTTGAGAGGAACACCAAGGGTCCCGCCAACGTTCAAGAGGAGCCCCGTTTTCTCCTGCTGAGCTCCAGATGAGGGGTCCTTTCCCTGCTGCGTCGGGAAAGGTTTCGCGGTGTTCCCCTCACATCCCAAGAGGAAGTGCTCGCACCTGGAAAGTCGGGAGGAGTCTCACAGGTTGGGCCACCATTCCCCAAGTCTACCAAATGCCTCATCCATTTCAGATGAACCTGACTGCCCCAGCACTGCCTGGGCTGTAACCCCGAGGCTCCACCCCAGCACACTGGCACGTGTGATAGCCCTAGAGTACCTGGAGCGCAAGCCATAGATCCCTGAATCCACTCGACAGGGACCCAGACATTGTTACTGCAGTTGGGAAAGAAAGTGGCCATGCACCTCTCCCTGTCGAGAGGATGCAGGGATCAGTGGCTTGACCTCCAGGTACCCCAGGGCTATCACACGTGCCAGTGTGCCAGAGTTGAGCCTCGAGGTGACAGTAGAGGCAGTGCAGGGCAGACAGGTTCATCTGGAGTGGACGAGGCATTTGGGGTTCTTGGGGAAAGGTGACCCGACACCTGAGGCTTCTCTGGACTTGCCTGGTGTGAGTGCCTCCTCTTGGAATGCTAGGGTAAAGCCGGGAACCCTTTCCCGATGGAGCAGGGAAAGGGCCCATCATCTGGACCTGAGCATGGGAAAATGGAGCTCCTCTTGAGTCGCGACGGGACCCTCGGTGGTCTTCTGAAGTGGGGACGTATGGGCCACGGATCTTCTTGGGTCACAGCAATGGTGTGAAAGAGCAATTCGAGGTCCAAGAGGGAAACGAGTGATTTCCCCAGGGACGCCGCAGCGGACAAGGGCCTCAATCCGCCTGCAAGGGTGAAGAAGCTTCTGGCTTTTCTCGAGTTGTTAGGGGTACTCTCGAGTTATGACGGGGACCACAGTGATCCGCCACTGTGGCCCCAGGATAAGCCAGTCACTTTGAGGGGAGAGGCACATCTGCGGATTCCTCCCCAGTGGCATTAAGTCCTCAGTCTCCTTCTGGTGCTGAGGCTGCAGCCTGAGATTGCCTCGCCTTTGCTGACATTTGTATTGGGCTTCTCCTCTAGCCCGCAGAGGGGAGACAGGCCTCCTATTGACTGGAGACGTTCACGGCCGCTTCCTTTCCCTACTGCAGTAACACTATCCAAGTCCCTGTCGAGAGGATACAGGGATCTATGCCTTGTGATCCAGGTACCCTAGGGCTATCACACGTGCCAGTGTGCCGGAGTCCAGCTTCGGGGATACAGCTGAGCCATGGCAGGGCAGTCAGTTTCATCTGAAGTGGATGAGGCATTTGGGGGTCTTGGGGAATGGAGGCCCAACCTGTGAGACTCCTCCCGAATTTTCACGGGCCAGCACCTCCTCTTGGTATGTGAGGGGATCACCGGGAAAGCTTTCCTGACGGAACAGGAAAAGGGCCCCTCATCTGGAGCTCAGCTGTGGAAAACGGGCTCCTCTTGAGTCTTGGCAGGACCCTGGTGTTCCTCTCGAGTGCGGAAAGGTGGGTTGGGGAACTTCTTAAGTCACAGCAAGGGTGTGAAGAAGCCTTTTGAGATCCACAAGGGACGGGTTGAATTCCCCTGAGATGCCATTGCGGACAAGGGCCACACCACGCCTGCTGGGGAGAAGCGTCTGGTTTTACTCGAGTTGTGGCAAGGTCCTCTCTAGTTATGACTGGGACCCCAGGGACCTGCCCCTATATCCTCAAGAGAGGCCAGTCTCAGTGCGAGTTGCAAGGCGCCTCTGGGGATTCCTCGCCAGTCATCGCCGGGTCTCAGTCCTTGTCTGATGCTGAGGTCGGAGCCTGAGATTTCCTCACTCATGCTTTCATAGGTCTTGAGGTTACTCTGGAGCCCCCACAGGGAAATCAGGCATCTTGTCGCCTGGAGACTTGCATGGCCTCTTTATTCTCCAACTGCAGCGGCAGTGTCCGGCTCCCTGTAAGGCAGACACAGGAATCTGTGGCTAGACATCGAGGTACTCCAGGGCTGTCTCACGTGCCAGTATGCTGGGAGTGGAGCCTCGGGATTACAGTAGAGACGATGCAGGGCAGTCATGTTCATCTGGAGTGGACAAGGCATTTGGGGGTCTTGGCGAGTGGTGGTCAGACACCTGAGGCTCCTCCTGGCCTTCCTGATGAGAGGCCACCTCTTGGGATGCGAGGTGAGCGCCTGAAAACCTTTCCCGAAAGAACAGGGAAAGGGCCCCTCATCTGGAGCTCAGCAGGGGTAAACGGGGCTCCTCTTGAGTCACGGTGGGACCCTTTGGGTCTCTCTCTAGTGGGGACGGTTGAGACGGGGAACTTCCTAGGTTATAACAAGGGTATGAAGGAGCCTTTCGAGGTCCTAGAGTGAAGGGCTGATTTCCCCTGAGATGCTGCAGCCGACAAGGGACTCACCCTCCCTGCAGAGGAGAAGCTTCTGATTTTTCTCAAGTTGCGGCTGGGAACTCTTGAGTTACAACGGGGACGCCAGGGACCCGCTGCTATGGCCTTAGGAGATGCCAATCTCCATGCGAATTGCGAGGCACCTGTGGGGATTCCTCCCGAGACCTCTCCCGGTCCTCAGTCCTTGTCTGATGCTGAGGCCGAAGCCTGTGCTTGCCTCGCCCATGCTGACATAGGTCTTGGGGTTCCACTGGAGCCCCCATAGGTGAATCAGCCCTCGTCTCGCCTGGGGATGTGCACAGCCACTTTCCTCCCTAACTGCAGCAACAGTGTCCGGGACCCTGTCGAGCGGATACAAGGATCAGTGGCTCGCCCTCGAGGTACCTTATGGCTGTCACAAATGCCAGTGTGCCAGATTCAAGCCTCAGGGTTACAGTTGGGCAGTGCAGGGCACTCGGGTTCATCTGAAGTGGACGAGGCTATTGGGGTTCTTGGAGAATGGTGGCCCAAACTGTGAGACTCGTCCCGACTTTCCAGGTGTGAGCACATCCTCTTGACATGGGAGGGGAACACCACAAAACCTTTCCCGAAGGAAGAGGGAAAGGGCCCCTCATCTGGAGCTGAGCATGGGAAAATGTAGCTCCTCTTGAGCGGGACTCTTGGGGTTCCTCTCGAGGGGGGACGAGTGGGGCTGGGAACTTCTTGGGTCACAGCAATGGTGTGAATGAGCCTTTCAAGGTCCAAGAAGGAAGGGGTGAATTCCCCCGAGATGCCGCATTGGACAAGGGCTTCTCCCCGTCTGCAGGGAAGTGTCTGGTTTTTTTCAAGTTTCGGAGGGGTCCTCTCAAGTTCCGATGGGGCCCCAGGGACACACGCCTGTGGTCCCAGGAGAGGCCAGTCTCAGTGCGAGGGGCAAGGCACATCTGGTGTTTCTTCCCCATTTTAGCCAAGTCCTCAGTCCCATTCTGGTGCTGAGACCGAAGTCTGAGCTTTCCTAACCCATGCCTACGTAGGTCTTGGGGTTCCCCTGGAGATGCTCAGGGGAGTCAGGCTTCATCTCGCCATAGACGTGCAGGGCCGCTTACTCCAGGGTGCAGCAGCCTTGTCCGGCTCTCCGTTGAATGGACAATGGGATCTGTGGCTTGCCTCTAGGTACCCCAGGGCTATCACAAGTGCCACTGTGTCGGCAGTCGAGCCTCGGGGAGGCAGTAGAGGCAGTGCAGGGCAGTCAGGTTCATCTGGAGTGGACGAGACATTGGGGTTCTTGGGGAAAGGTGACCAGACCCCTGAGAATTCTCTGGAGTCACCTGGTGTGAGGGCCTCATCTTGGGATGCAAGGGGAGACCCGGGAACCCTTTCCCGATGGAGCAGAGAAAGGGCCCCTCATCTGGAGCTGAGCATGGTAAAATGGAGCTTCTCTTGAATCACGGCGGGACCCTTGGTGGTCCTCTCAAGTGGAGACGGGTGGGCAGGGAAACTTCTTGGGTCACAGGAAAGGTGTGAAGGAGCATTTTGAGGTCCAAGAGGGAACGGGTGATTTCCCCAGGATGCTGCAGTGGACAAGGGCCTCACTCGCCTGCATGGGAGAAGCTTCTAGTTTTTCTCAAGTTGTGGTGGGGTCCTCTCCAGTAATGACGGGGCCACCAGGGACCCACCCCTATGGCCTCAAGAGAGGCCAGTCTCCGTGTGGGTTGCCACTGGGTATTCCTCCCCAGTCGTCACCCGGTCCCCAGGCCTCGTCTGGTTCTGAGGCTGCAGCCTGAGCTTGCCTCGCCCATGCTGAACTAGATGTGGGGGTTCGCCTGGAGCTGCCACAGTAGAGTCAGGCCTCGTATAGCTTGGAGACATGCACGGCCGCTTTCCTCCCCATCGGCAGCCGAAGTGTCCAGCACCCCTTCGAGCAGACACAGGGATCTGTGGCTTGCCCTCAAGGTACCCCAGGGCTGTCACGAGTGCCAGTGTGTTGGGAGTCGAGTCTCGGGGTGACAGTCGAGGCTGTACAGGGCAGTGAGGTTCATTTGGAGTGGACGAGGCATTTGGGAATCTTGGGGAGTGGTGGTAGGACACCTAGGCTCTTCCTGACTCTCCTGATGCGAGGCCACCTCTCGGGATGCGACGGGAGCGCTGGAAAACTTTTTTGGATAAAGCAGGGAAAGGGCCCCTCATCTGGAGCTTAGCAGGGGATAACGGGGCTCCTCTTGATTCACAGCGGGACCCTCAGGGTTCCTCTCGAGTGGGGACGGTTAGTGCGGGGAACTTCCTAGGTCACAACAAGGGTATGAAGGAGACTTTCGAGGTCCAAGAGGGAAGAGGTGATTTCCCCCGAGATCCTGCGGTGGACAAGGGACTCACCCTCCCTGCAGGGGGAAGCTTCTGGTTTTTATCAAGTTGTGGCGGGGTCCTCTCGAGTTATGATGGATACCCCAGGGATCCGCTGCTGTTGTCTCAGGAGAGGCCAGACTCCATGCGAATTTCGAGGCACCTCTGGCGATTCATCCCCAGACGTTGCCGGGGCCTCAGTTCTCGTCTTGTGCAGAGGCCAGAGCCTGTGCTTGCTTCGCCCATGCTGACATAGGTCTTGGGGTTCCCATGGATCCCCTAGGGGTGTCAGGCCTCGTCTTGCCTGGAGACGTGCACAGCCGCTTTCCTCCCCAACTGCAATAACAGTTTCCAGGTCCGTGTCGAGAGGATACAGGGATCAGTTGCTTGCCCTCGATGTACCCCAGGGCTATTACAACTCCCAGTGTGCCGGAGTCGAGCCTTGGGGTGACAGTCGAAGCAGTGCAGGGCAGTCAGGTTCATCTGGACTTGACGAGGCATTTGGGGGTCTTGGGGAATGGTGACCCAAGCTGTGAGACTCCTCCGGACTCTCCACGTGCTAGCACCTCCTCTTGACCTGCGAAGGGATCACCGGGAAAACTTTCCCGACCAAGCAGGGAAAGGGCCCCTCATTTGGAGCTCAGCAGGGGAAAACGGGGCTCCTCTTGAATCTTGTTGAGACCCTCGGGGTTCGTCTCGAGTGGGGATGGGTGGGGCGTGTAACTTCTTGGGTCACCACAAGGGTGTGAAGGGGCCTTTCGAGGTCCAAGAGGGAAGAGGTGAATTCCCTTGAATTACCGCCTTGGACAAGGGCCTCTCCCCGCCTGCAGAGAAGTGTCTGGTTTTGTTCGAGTTTTGGTGGGTCCTCTTAATTTACGACAGGGCCCAAGGGACTCACCCCTGTGGTCCCAGGAGAGGCCAGTCTCCGTGCGAGGGGCAAGCCACATCTGGGTATCTTCCCCAGTGTCTCCAAGTCCTCAGTCTCATTCTGGTGCTGAGTCCAGAGCCTGAGCTTTCCTCCCCCGTGCCTACGCAGGTCTTGGTGATCCCCTGGAGGCCCCTCAGGGAAGTCAGGCCTCTTCTCGGGCAGACGTGCAGGGCCACTTTACATCAGGGTGCAGAAGCCGTGTGCGGCTCTCCTTCGAACAAAGGAATCTGTGGCTTGCCCTCGAGGTACCCCAGGGCTATCACATGTGCCAGTGTGTCGGCAGTCAAGCGTTGGGGAGGCAGTCGAGGCAGTGCATGGCAGTAGGGTTTATCTGGAGTGGACCTGCCATTTGGTGTTCTTGGGGAAAGGGGACCAGACACCTGAGGCTCCTCTGGACTCGCCTGGTGTGAGGGCCTCATCTTGGGAAGCATGGGGAGAGCCGGGAAACATTTCCCGATAGAGCAGGGAAAGGCCCTCTCATCTGGAGCTGAGCATGGGAAAATGGAGCTCCTCTTGAGTCGTGGCGGGACCCTCGAGGTTCCTCCCGAGTGGGGACGGGTGGTGCTGGTAACTTCTTGGGTCACAGCAAGAATGTGAAGGAGAATTTCGAGGTCCAAGAGGGAAAGAGTGATTTCCCCCAGGACACCGCAGTGGACAAGGGCCTCACTCTGCCTGAAAGGGAGAAGCTTCTGGTTTTTCTCGAGTTGTGGCAGGGTCCTCTTGAGTTAAAACGGGGACCTCAGGGACCCGCTTCTGTGGCGTCAGGAGAGGACAGGCTTCGTGCGAGTTGCCACTGGGTATTCCACCCCAGTTGTCGCCGGGTCCCCAGGCCTCGTCTGGTGCTGAGGCCGGAGCCTGAGATTGCCTCCCCCATGCTGACCTAGGTCTTGGGGTTCCCCTGGAATTCCCACAGGGGAGTCAGGCCTCGTCTCGCGTGGAGACGTGCATGGCCGCTTTCCTCCCCATCTGAAGCAGAAGTGTCTAGCACCCCTTCAAGCAGACACAGGGATCTATGGCTTGCCCTCGAGGTATCCCAGTGATGTCACATACCAGTGTGTCTGAAGTCGAGTCTCAGGGTGACAGTCAAGGCAGTGCAGGGCAGTCAGGTTCATCTGGAGTGGACGAGGCATTTGGGGGCTTTGGGGAATGGTGGCTCAACATGTAAGACTCATCCTGACTCTCCAGATGTGAGCACCTCCTCTTGGGATGCGAGGGGAACACCGCGAATCCATTCCCGATGGAGCAAGGAAAGGGCCCCTCATCTGGATCTTAGCAGGGGAAAATGGGGCTCCTCTTGATTTTTGGCGGGACCCTCGATGGTCCTCTCAAGTGGGGAAGGGTGGGGCAGGGAACTTCTTGGGACACAGAAAGGGTGTGAAGGATAATTTTTAGGGTCAAGATGGAACGGGTGATTTCCACCGAGATGCCACAGTGGACAAGGGCCTCACTACGCCTGCAAGGGAGAAGCTTCTGATTTTTCTCGTGTTGTGGCAGGGTCCTCTCAAGTTACGACGGGGACCCCCCAGGGACCCGCCCCTGTGTCCTCAGAAGAGGCCAGTCTCCGTGCGAGTTGCCACTAGGTATTCCTCCCCAGTCATCATCGGGTCCCCAGGCCTCATCTGATGCTGAGGCCGCAACCTGAGCTTGCCACGCCCATGATGACCTAGGTCTTGGGGTTCCCCTGGAGCTCTCACAGGGGAGTCAGGCCTCGTCTCGCTTGGAGACCTGCACGGATGCTTTCCTCCCCATCTGCAGCAGAAGTGTCCAGCACCCCTTCGAGCAGACACAGGGATCAGTGGCTGGACTTCGAAGTACCCCAGAGCTATTACATGTGCCATTCTGCCACAGTCGAGCCTCCGGGTGACAGTCGAGGCAGTGCAGGACAGTCAGATTCTTTTGGAGTGGACTAGTCATTTGGGGGACTTGCAAAAGTGTGACCCGATGCCTGAGGCTTCTCTGGACTGGCTTGGTATGAGTGCCTACATTTGGAATGCGAGGGAAGAGCCGGGAACCCTTTCCTGATGGAGCAGGGAAAGGGTCCCTCATCTGGAGATGAGAATGGGAAAATGGAGCTTCTGTTGAGTCGTGGCAGGACCCTCAGCAGTCCTCTCGACTGAGGACGTGAGGAGCGGGAACTTCTTGGGTCACAGCAGGGTTGTTAAAGAGCATTTCGAGGTCCAAGAGGGAACAAGTGATTTCCGCCCAGACACCGCAGCAGACAAGGGCCTCACTACGCCTGTAAGGGTGAAGCTTCTGGTTTTTCTCGAGTTGCAGCAGGGTCCTCTCGAGTTATGATGGGGACCACAGGGATCCACCCCTGTGGCCCCAGGAAAGGCCAGTCTCCGTGCGACGGGCCAGGCACATCTGGAGATTCCTCCCCAGTGGCATCAAATCCTCAGTCCCCTTCTGGTGCTGAGGCTGCAGCCTGAGATTGCCTCGCCAGTGCTGACATTTATATTGGGCTTTTCCCGGAGTGCAAAGAGTGGTGTCAGGACTCGTCTCTACTGGAGACGTGCACGGCCGCTTTCCTTCCCAATGGCAGTAACAGTGTCATGGTCCCTGTCTAGCGGATACAGGGATCTATGGCTTGTGCTTGAGGTACCCTAGGGCTGCCACAAGTGCCAGTGTGCCTGAGTCAAGCCTCGGGGATTCAGTCGTGTCAGTGCAGGGCAGTCAGGTTCATCTGAAGTGGATGAGGCATTTGGGGGAATTTGGGAATGGTGGCTCAACCTGTGAGACTCCTCCCGACTATCCAGGTGCCAGCACCTCCTCTTGGGATGCGAGAGGAACACCGAGAAACCTTTCCTGACGGAGCAGGGAATGAGCCCCTCATCTGGAGCTCAGCAGGGGAAAACGGTGCTCCTCTTGAGTCTTGGCGGTACACTTCGGGTTCCTCTCGAGTGGGGTCGGGTGGGGCGGGGAACTTCTTGGATTACAGCAAGGGTGTGAAGGAGGCTTTCAAGGTCCACGAGGAATGGGGTGAATTCCCATGAGATGCCACTGCAGAGAAGGGCCACACCACGCCTGCAGGAGAGACGCTTCCAATTTTTTTTGAGTTACTACGGGGTCCTCTCGAGCTAAGAGGGTGATCCCAGGAATCCAACCCTGTATCCTCAGGAGTGGTCATTGTCAGTGAAAGTTGTGAGGCACCTCTGGGAATTCCTCCCCAGTCGTCGCCAGGGTCTCAGTCCTCGTCTTGTGTTGAGGTCGGAGCCTGAGATTTCCTCCCTCATGCTTTTATAGGTCTTGACGTTACTCTGGTGCCCCCACAGGGGATGCAGGGCTCTTCTCACCTGGAGACGTGCATGGCCTCTTTCTACCCCAACTGCAGTGGCAGTGTCCGGATCCCCCAAAAGCGGACACAGGGATCTGTGGCTTGCCATCAAGGTACTTCAGGGCTGTTTCCCATGCCAGTGTGTTGGGAGTCGAGCCTCGGGGTGACAGTCGAGACAGTGCAGGGCAGTCATGTTCATCCGGAGTGGATGAGGCATTTGGGGATCTTGGGGAGTGATGGTCGGACACCTGAGGCTCCTCCCTATTCTCCTGATGCAAGGCCACCTCTTGGGATGTGAGGGGTGCGCCGGAAAACCTTTCCCAATGGAGCAGGGAAAGGGCCTCTCATGTGGAGCTCGGCAGTGGAAAACGCAGCTCCTCTTGAATCGCTTGGGGTTCCTCTCGAGTGGGGATGGTTGGGGCGGGGAACTTCCTAGGTCACAACAAGGGTATGAAGGAGACTTTTGAGGTCCAAGAGGGAAGGGGTGATTTCCCCCGAGATGATGCAGTGGACAAGGGACTCACTCTCCCTGCAGGGGAGAAGCTTCTGGTTTTTCTCGAGTTGTGGCAGGGTCCCCTTGAGTAATGACGGGGACCCCAGGGACTCGCTGCTGTGACCTCATGAGAGGCTAGTCTCCATGCGAGTTGTGATGCACCTGTGGTGGTTCCCCCGAGACGTCTCCGGGTCCTCAGTCCTCTTCTGGTGCTGAGGCCAGAGCCTGTGCTTGCCTCGACCATGTTCACATAGGACATGGGGTTCTCCTGGAGCCCCCATAGCAGAGTCAGTCCTCGTCTCACCTGCGGATGTGCACAGCCTCATTTCGGCCAACTGGATCAACAGTGTCTGTGTCCCTTTCATGCAGATACAGGGATCAGTGGCTTGACCTCCAGGTAACCCAGGGCTATCACACGTGCCAGTGAGCCGGAGTCGAGCCTCGGGGTGACAGTCGAGGCAGTGCAGGACAGTCAGATTCATCTGGAGTGGACTAGGCATTGGGGGTCTTGTGGAAATGTGACCCGATGCCAGAGGCTTCTCTGGACTCGCCTGGAGTGAGGGCATCCTCTTGGGATGCAAGGGGGGAGCCGAGAACTCTTTCCCAATGGAGCAGGGAAAGGGCCCCTCATCTGGAGCTGAGCATGGGAAAATGGAACTTCTCTTGAGTCGAGGCATGGCCCTTGGTGGTCCTCTCGAGTGGGGACGTGTGGGGAGGGGGACGTCATGGGTCACAGCAAGGGTTTGAAAGAGCATTTTGATGTCAAAGAGGGAACGGGTGATTTTCCCGGGGATGCCGCAGCGGAAAAGGGCCTCACTCCGCCTGCAGGCGTGAAGCTTCTGGTTTTTCTTGAGTTGTTGCTGGGTCCACTCGAGTTACGACGGGGATCACAGGGATCCCCGCTGTGGCCCCAGGATAGGCCAGTCTCAGTGCGGGGGGTGAGGCACATCTGGGATTCCTCCCCAGTAGTGCCAAGTCCTCCTTCCCCTTCTGGTGCTGAGGCTGCAGCCTGAGATTGCCTCGCCCGTGCTGACGTTTGTATTGGGCTTCCCCTGGAGCCCGCAGAGGGAAGTCAGGCCTCTTCTCAACTGAGACGTGCATGGACGCTTTCCTTCCCAACTGCAGTGACAGTGACCTAGTCCCTGTAGAGATGATACAGGGATCTATGGCTTGTGCTCCAGGTACCCTAGGGCTGTCACACGTGCCAGTGTGCCAGAGTGGAGCCTCGGGGTTACAGTCGAGGAAGTGCAGGGCAGTCAGGTTCATCTGAAGTGGATGGGGCCTTTGGGGCTCGTGAGGAATGGAGGCCCAACCTGTGAGACTCCTCCCGACTTTCCAGGTGTGAGCATCTCCTCTTGGGTTGCGAGGGGAACACCGTGAAACCCTTCCAAACGGAGCAGGGAAAGGGCCCCTAATCTGGAGCTCAGCAGGAGAAAACGGGACTCCCCTTGAGACTTGGCTGGACCCTTGGGGTTCCTCTCGATTGGGCACGAGTTGGGCGGGGAAATTCTTCTGTCACAAAATGGGTGTGAAGGAGACTTTCGAGGTCCATGAGGAACGGGATGAATTCCACTGAGATGTCATTGCGGACAAGAGCCACACCACGCCTGCAGGAGAGAAGCTTTCGGTTTTTCTCGAGTTGCGGCGGGGTCTTCTCGAGTTACAACGGGGACCCCAGTGACCCGCCCTTGTATCCTCAGGAGAGACGATTCTCAGTGCGAGTTGCAAGGTGCCTCTGGGGATTTCTCCCCAGTCATCACCGGGTTCACAGTCCTTGTCTGGTGCTGAGATTGCAGCCTGCGATTTCCTCCCTCGTGCTTTCATAGGTCTTGAGGTTACTCTGGAGCCCCCAAAGGGGAGTCAGGCCTCTCCGCGCCTGGAGACTTGCACGTCCTCTTTCTTCCCCAACTGCAGCAGAGGGTCTGGCTCCCCATAAAGTGGACACAGGGTTCTATGGCTTGCCATCGAGGTACTCCAGGGCTGTCTCCCGTGCCAGTGTGTTGGGAGTCGAGCCTCAGGGTGACAGTCGAGACAGTGCAGGGCAGTCATGTTCATCCGGAGTGGATGAGGCATTTGGGGATCTTGGGGAGTGATGGTCGGACACCTGAGGCTCCTCCCTATTCTCCTGATGCAAGGCCACCTCTTGGGATGTGAGGGGTGCGCCGGAAAACCTTTCCCAATGGAGCAGGGAAAGGGCCTCTCATGTGGAGCTCGGCAGTGGAAAACGCAGCTCCTCTTGAATCGCTTGGGGTTCCTCTCGAGTGGGGATGGTTGGGGCGGGGAACTTCCTAGGTCACAACAAGGGTATGAAGGAGACTTTTGAGGTCCAAGAGGGAAGGGGTGATTTCCCCCGAGATGATGCAGTGGACAAGGGACTCACTCTCCCTGCAGGGGAGAAGCTTCTGGTTTTTCTCGAGTTGTGGCAGGGTCCCCTTGAGTAATGACGGGGACCCCAGGGACTCGCTGCTGTGACCTCATGAGAGGCTAGTCTCCATGCGAGTTGTGATGCACCTGTGGTGGTTCCCCCGAGACGTCTCCGGGTCCTCAGTCCTCTTCTGGTGCTGAGGCCAGAGCCTGTGCTTGCCTCGACCATGTTCACATAGGACATGGGGTTCTCCTGGAGCCCCCATAGCAGAGTCAGTCCTCGTCTCACCTGCGGATGTGCACAGCCTCATTTCGGCCAACTGGATCAACAGTGTCTGTGTCCCTTTCATGCAGATACAGGGATCAGTGGCTTGACCTCCAGGTAACCCAGGGCTATCACACGTGCCAGTGAGCCGGAGTCGAGCCTCGGGGTGACAGTCGAGGCAGTGCAGGACAGTCAGATTCATCTGGAGTGGACTAGGCATTGGGGGTCTTGTGGAAATGTGACCCGATGCCAGAGGCTTCTCTGGACTCGCCTGGAGTGAGGGCATCCTCTTGGGATGCAAGGGGGGAGCCGAGAACTCTTTCCCAATGGAGCAGGGAAAGGGCCCCTCATCTGGAGCTGAGCATGGGAAAATGGAACTTCTCTTGAGTCGAGGCATGGCCCTCGGTGGTCCTCTCGAGTGGGGACGTGTGGGGAGGGGGACGTCATGGGTCACAGCAAGGGTTTGAAAGAGCATTTTGATGTCAAAGAGGGAACGGGTGATTTTCCCGGGGATGCCGCAGCGGAAAAGGGCCTCACTCCGCCTGCAGGCGTGAAGCTTCTGGTTTTTCTTGAGTTGTTGCTGGGTCCACTCGAGTTACGACGGGGATCACAGGGATCCCCGCTGTGGCCCCAGGATAGGCCAGTCTCAGTGCGGGGGGTGAGGCACATCTGGGATTCCTCCCCAGTAGTGCCAAGTCCTCCTTCCCCTTCTGGTGCTGAGGCTGCAGCCTGAGATTGCCTCGCCCGTGCTGACGTTTGTATTGGGCTTCCCCTGGAGCCCGCAGAGGGAAGTCAGGCCTCTTCTCAACTGAGACGTGCATGGACGCTTTCCTTCCCAACTGCAGTGACAGTGACCTAGTCCCTGTAGAGATGATACAGGGATCTATGGCTTGTGCTCCAGGTACCCTAGGGCTGTCACACGTGCCAGTGTGCCAGAGTGGAGCCTCGGGGTTACAGTCGAGGAAGTGCAGGGCAGTCAGGTTCATCTGAAGTGGATGGGGCCTTTGGGGCTCGTGAGGAATGGAGGCCCAACCTGTGAGACTCCTCCCGACTTTCCAGGTGTGAGCATCTCCTCTTGGGTTGCGAGGGGAACACCGTGAAACCCTTCCAAACGGAGCAGGGAAAGGGCCCCTAATCTGGAGCTCAGCAGGAGAAAACGGGACTCCCCTTGAGACTTGGCTGGACCCTTGGGGTTCCTCTCGATTGGGCACGAGTTGGGCGGGGAAATTCTTCTGTCACAAAATGGGTGTGAAGGAGACTTTCGAGGTCCATGAGGAACGGGATGAATTCCACTGAGATGTCATTGCGGACAAGAGCCACACCACGCCTGCAGGAGAGAAGCTTTCGGTTTTTCTCGAGTTGCGGCGGGGTCTTCTCGAGTTACAACGGGGACCCCAGTGACCCGCCCTTGTATCCTCAGGAGAGACGATTCTCAGTGCGAGTTGCAAGGTGCCTCTGGGGATTTCTCCCCAGTCATCACCGGGTTCACAGTCCTTGTCTGGTGCTGAGATTGCAGCCTGCGATTTCCTCCCTCGTGCTTTCATAGGTCTTGAGGTTACTCTGGAGCCCCCAAAGGGGAGTCAGGCCTCTCCGCGCCTGGAGACTTGCACGTCCTCTTTCTTCCCCAACTGCAGCAGAGGGTCTGGCTCCCCATAAAGTGGACACAGGGTTCTATGGCTTGCCATCGAGGTACTCCAGGGCTGTCTCCCGTGCCAGTGTGTTGGGAGTCGAGCCTCAGGGTGACAGTCGAGACAGTGCAGGGCAGTCATGTTCATCCGGAGTGGAGGAGGCATTTGGGGATCTTGGGGAGTGGTGGTCGGACACCTGAGGCTCCTCCCGACTCTCCTGATGCGAGGCCACCTCTTGGGATACGTGAGGAGCGCCGGAATACCTTTCCCGATGAAGCAGGGAAAGGGCCCCTCATCTGGGGCTCAGCAGGGGAAAATGGTACTCCTTTGGAGTCTTGGCAGGACCCTCGGGGGTCCTCTTGAGTGGCCACTGTTGGGGCAGGGAACTTCCTAGGTCACAACAAGGGTATGAAGGAGCCTTTCGAGGTCCGAAAGGGAATGGGTGATTTCCCCCGAGATGCTGCAGTGGACAAGGGCCTCACCCTCCCTGCAGAGGAGAAGCTTCTGGTTTTTCTCGAGCTGCAGCGGGGTCCCCTCAAGTTATGACGGGGACCACAGGGATCCACCTCTGTGGCCCCAGGATAGGCCAGTCTCCGTGAAAGGGGCGAATCACCTGTGGGGATTCTTCCCGAGAAGTCTCCGGGTCCTCAGTCCTCATCTGTTGTTGAGGCCGGAGCCTGTTTTTGCCTCGCCCATGCTGACATAGGTCTTCGGTTTCCCCTGGAGCCTTCATAGTGGAGTCAGGCCTCGTCTCGCCTGGGGACATGCACAGTCGCGTCGGGTCCCTGTTGAGTGGATACAGGGATCAGTGGGTTGATCTCGAGGTACCCCAGGGCTATCACACATGCCAGTGTGCTGGAGTTGAACCTCAGGTTGACAGTCGAGGCAGTGCAGGAGAGTCAGATTCATCTGAAATGGACTAGGCATTTGTGTGTCTTGCGGAAATGTGACCCGATGCCTTAGGCTTCTCTGGACTCGCCTGTTATGAGTGCTTCTTCTTGGGATGCGAGAGGAGAACGGGGAACCCTTTCCAGATGGAGCAGGGAAAGGGCTACGCATCTGGAGCTGAGCATGGGAAAATGGAAATACTCTTGAGTTGCGGTAGGACCCTCGGCAGTCCTCCTGAGTGCGGACGTGTGGGGCGGGGAACTTCTTGGGTCACAGCAAGGGTGTGAAAGAGCATTTCGAGGTCCAGGAGGGAACGGGTGAAATCCCCTGGTACGTCACAGTGGACTAGGGCCTCATTCCGCCTACAAGGGTGAAGCTTTTGGTTTTTCTAGAGGTATGGCGGGTTCCTTTTGCGTTATGATGGGGACCACAGGGATCCGCCCCTGTGGCCCCAGGATAGGCCAGTATCCATGCAAAGGGCGAGGCACATGTGGGGATTCCTGCCCAGTGGCGCCAAGTCCTCAGTACCCTTGTGGTGCTGAGGCTGTAGCCTGAAATTGACTCGCCCGTGCTGACATTAGTATTAGGCTTCCTCTGGAGCCCACAGAGTGGAGGCAGGCCTCGTCTCAACTGGAGACGTACATGGCCGTTTTCCTTCCACTCTGCAGTAGCAGAGTCCGTGTCCCTGTCGAGCAGATACAAGGATCTATGGCTTGTGCTCGAGGTTCCCTAGGGCTATCACTCGTGCCAGTGTGCCTGAGTTGAGCCTCGGGGTTACAGTCGAGGCAATGGAGGGCAATCAATCAGGTTTATGTGAAACGGACGAGGCTTTTGATGGTCTTGGGGAATGGTGGCCAAAACTGTGAGACTCCACCCGAATTTCCAGGTGTGAGCACCTCCTCTTGGGATGTGAGGGGAACATCCAGAAATCTTTCCTGACAGAGCACTGAAAGGGGCCCTCATCTGGAGCTCAGCAGGGGTAACCGGGTCTCCACCTGAATCTTGGTGGGATCCTTGGGGTTTCTCTCGAGTGGGGACAGGTGAAGCGGGGAACTTCTTGGGTCACAGCAAGGGTGTGAAGTACGCTTTCAAGGTCCAGGAGGGACGGGGTGAATTCCCCCTGAGATGCCATTGCAGACAAGGGCCACACCATGCCTGAGGGTAGAAGCTTCCGTTTTTCTCAAGCTGCAGTTGGGTCCTCTCGAGTTAAGACGGGGACCCCAGTGACCCGCCCCTGTATCCTCAGGAGAGGACATTCTCAGTGCGAGTTGTGATGCACCTATGGGGTTTCCTCACCGGTCATCACCAGCTTCTCAGTCCTCGTCTGATGCTGAGGTCGGAGCCTGAGATTTACTCTCTCATGCTTTCATAGGTCGTGAGGTTGCTCTGGAACCCCCATAAGGAGGTCAGGCCTCTTCTCGCCTAGAGACTTGCATGGCCTCTTTCTTCCCCAAATGCAGTGGCAGTGTCCGGCTTCCTGTAAAGCGCAAAAAGGGATCTGTGGCTTGCCATCGAGGTACTCCAGGGCTCTCTCATGTGCCAGTGTGTTGAGAGTCAACCACCAGGGTGACAGTCGAGACACTGCAGGGCAGTCATGTTCATCTGGAGTGGACGAGGCATTTTGGGTGTCTTGGGGAGCGTTGTTCGGACATCTGACACTGCTGCCGAGCCTCCTGATGCGAGGCTACCTCTTGGGATGTGAGGAGAGTGCCGGAAAACTTTTCCCGATGGAGCAGGAAAAGGGCCCTTCATCAGGAACTCAGCAGGGGAAATCAGGGCTCCTCTTGATTTTCGGCAATACCCTCGGGGTTCCTCTCGAGTGGGGACAGTTGGGGCAGGGAACTTCCAAGGTCACAACAAGGGTATGAAGGAGCCCTTCGAGGTCCTCGAAGTAAGGGGTGATTTTCCCCGAGAAGCTGCAGCGGACAATGAACCCACCCTCCCTGCAGGAGAGATGCTTCTGCTATTTTTCGAGTTGCGATGGGGTACTGTCAAGTTATGATGGGGACCCCACGTGAGAAGAAGAAAAAGAAGAAGAAGAAGAAGAAGAGGAAGAAGAAGAAGAAGAAGGTGAGGAGAAGAAGAAG
>SJYW01043101.1:0-39017 GCA_006410735.1 Raphicerus campestris | reverse complement strand
AGAAAAGAAGAGGAAGAAGAAAGAGTGAAGAAAAAGAAGAAAGATGTGTATAAGAGACAGGAGGAGAAGAAAAATGTGAGAAGAAGAAGATGGTGAGAAGAAGAAGGTGAGGAGAAGAAGAAGCTGAGAAGAATAAGTAGAAGGTGAGAAGAAAAAGAAGATGGTGAAAGGAAGGTGAAGAACCTGAGAAGAAGAAGAATGTGGTGAGAAGAAGAATAAGGTGAGAATAAGAAGAAGGTGAGAAGAAGAAAAATGTGAGAAGAAAAAGAAGAAGGTGAGAAAAAGAATAATGTAAGAAGAAGAAGGTGAGAAGAAGAGAAAGAAGGTGAGTAGAAGTAGAAGGTGTGAAGAAGAAGAAGGTGAGAAGAAGAAGGAGAAGATTGTGAGAAGAAGAAAAAGGTGAGAAGAAGAAGTTTAGAAGAAAAATGTGAGAAGAAGAAGAAGGGGAGAAGAAGAAGAGGAAGGAGAGAAGAAGAAGAAGGTGAGAAGAATTAGAAACTGAAATGAAAAAAATGTGAAAAGAGGAAAAAAAATGTGAGAAGAAGAGGAAGAAGAAGGTGAGGAGAAGAAGAAGAAGGTGCGAATAAGAAGAACAAGAAGAATGTTAGCAGAAGAAGAAGGTGAGAAGAAGAAGAAGACGGTGAGAAGAAGTAGAAGAAGGTGAGAGGAACTAGAAGAAGAAGGTGAGAAGAAGTAGAAGAAGGTGAGAAAAACTAGAGGAAGAAGGTGAGAAGAAGAAGAAGAAGAGGAGAAGAAGAAGAAGAAGGTGAGAAGAAGAAGAAAGTGAGAAGAAGAAGCTGAAAAGAAGAAGGTGAGAAGAAGAAGAAGATGAGAAGAATACGAAAAAGGTGGGGAGAAGAAGGAAAAGGTGAGAAAAAGAAGGTGAGAAGAAGAAGAAGGTGGTGAGAAGAAGAAAGTGAGAAGAAGAAGCAGGGAAGAAGAAGGTGAGAAGTAAAAGAAGGGGAGAATAAGAAAAGGAAAAAGCTGAGAAGAAGAAGAAAATGAGGAGAAGAAGAAGAAGCTGAAAAGAAGAAGAAGGTGAGAATAAGAAAAAGAGGGTGAGAAGAAGAAGAATGTGAGAATAAGAAGAAAGTTAGTAGAAGAAAAACGTGAGAAGAGGAAGAAGAAAAAGGTGAGAAGAAGAAGAAGGTGGCGAGAACAAGAATAAGGTGAGAAGAAGAAGAAGGTGGCGAGAACAAAAATAAGGTGAGAAGAAGAAGAAGATTGTGATAAAAAGAAAAAGGTGAGAAGAAGAAGGTGTTTAGTAGAAGAAGAAGGTATAAAGAAGAAGAAGTTGAGAAGAAGAAGAATGTGAGGAGAAGAAAAATGTGAGAAGAAGAAGATGGTGAGAAGAAAAAGAAGATGAGAAGAAGAAGAAGCTGAGAAGAATAAGTAGAAGGTGAAAAGAAGAAGAAGATGGTGAAAGAAAGATGAAGAACCTGAGAAGAAGAAGAATGTGGTGAGAAGAAGAAGAAGTGGAGAAGAAGAAGAAGGTGAGAAGAAGAAGAATGTGAGAAGAAAAAGAAGATGAGAATAAGAATAACGTAAGAAGAAGAAGAAGCTGAGAAGAAGAGAAAGAAGGTGAGAAGAAGTAGAAGGTGTGAAGAAGAAGAAGGTGAGAAGAAGAAGGAGAAGATTGTGAGAAGAAAAAGGTGAGAAGAAGAAGTTTAGAAGAAAAGTGTGAGAAGAAGAAGGGGAGAAGAAGAAGAGGAAGGAGAGAAGAAGAAGAAGGTGAGAAGAATTAGAAACTGAAATGAAAAAAATGTGAAAAGAGGAANTGAGAAGAAGAAGTTTAGAAGAAAAAAGTGAGAAGAAGAAGAAGGGGAGAAGAAGAAGAGGAAGGAGAGAAGAAGAAGAAGGTGAGAAGAATTAGAAACTGAAATGAAAAAAATGTGAAAAGAGGAAGAAAAAGGTGAGAAGAAGAGAAAGAAGAAGGTGAGGAGAAGAAGAAGAAGGTGAGAATAAGAAGAACAAGAAGAATGTTAGAAGAAGAAGAAGGTGAGAAGAAGAAGACGGTGAGAAGAAGTAGAAGAAGGTGAGAAGAAGAAGTAGAAGGTGAGAAGAAGATGGTTAGAAGAAGGAGAAGAAGAAGAAGCGAGAAGAAGGAGAAGGTGAGAAGAAGAAGAAGGTGAGAAGAAGAAGAAAGTGAGAAGAAGAAGAAGGGGAGAAGAATAAGAAAAAGATGGGGAGAAGAAGGAAAAGGTGAGAAGAGGAAGATGAGAAGAAGAAGAAGACGGTGGTGAGAAGAAGAAGGAGAAGATTGTGAGAAGAAGAAGAAGTTTAGAAGAAGAATATGAGAATAAGAATGTGAGAATAAGAAAAAGGAGAGAAGAAGAAGAGGAAGGAGAGAAGAAGAATAAGAATGTGAGAAGAATTAGAAACTGAAATGAAAAAAAAAGTGAAAAGAGGAAGAAAAAGAAGGTGAGAAGAAGAGGAAGAAGAAGGTGAAGAGAAGAAAAGAAGTTGAGAATAAGAAGAACAAGAAGAATGTGAGAAGAAGAAGGTGAGAAGAAGACAGTGAGAAGAAGTAGAAGAAGGTGAGAAGAAGTAGAAGAAGAAGAAGTAGAAGGTGAGAAGAAGAAAGTGAGAAGAAGAAGGTGCAAAGAAGAATAAGGTGAGAAGAAGAAGAAGAAGAAGAATGTGAGAAGAAGAGGAAGAAGGTGAGCAGAGGCAGAAGAAGATGAGAATAAGAAGAAGGTGAAAAGAACTAGAGGAAGAAGGTGAGAAGAAGAAGAAGGTGAGAAGATGAAGAATGTGAGAAGAAGAAGAAGAAGGTAAGAAGAAGAAGAAAGTTAGAAGATGGAGAAGAAGAAGAAGCGAGAAGAAGGAGAAGAAGGTGAGAAGAAAAATGAGGTAAGAAGAAGAAGGTGAAAAGTAGAGTAAGAAAGTGAGAAGAAGCAGAAGGTGAGAAGAAGAAGGAGAAGATTGTGAGAAGAAGAAAAAGGTGAGAAGAAGAAGAAAGTTAGAAGAAGAATGTGAGAATAAGAAGGAGAGGAGAAGAAGAATAAGAAGGTGAGAAGAATTCGAAGTTGAAATGAAACAGAAAATGTGAAAAGAGGAAGAAACAGGTGAGAAGAAGAAGATTAAGAAGATGAGAAGAAGAAGAAGAAGATGAGAAGAAGAAGGTGATAAGAAAAAAAAGAAAGTGAGAAGAAGAAGAAAAATTAGGGAAGAAAAAGGTGAGAAGAAGAAGGTGAGAAGAATTAGCAGCTGAAATAAAAAAGAAAAAGGTGAGAAGAAGATTCAGAAGGTGAGAAGAAGAAGAAGAAGATGACAAGAAGGTGATAAGGAAAAAAAAGAAGGTGAGAAGACAAAGAAAAATTAGGGAAGAAGAAGAAGGTGAGAAGAAGAATAAGGTAAGAAGAAAAGAAGGTGAGAAGTAGAATAAGAAGGTGAGAAGAAGAAGGAGAGGATGAGAAGAAGAAGATGGTGAGGAGAAGAAGAACGTGAGAATAATAAGGAGAAAATGTGAGAAGAAGAAGAAAGTGAGAAGAAGAATAATTAGCTGAGAAGAAGAAGCTGAGAAAAGAAGAAGGTGAGAAGAAGAAGAAGGTGAGAATAAGAAGAAGAAAAATGGGAGAAGAAGAAAGTGAGAAGAAGAAGAAGCTGAGAAGAAGAAGGTGAGAAGAAGAAGTAGGTGAGAATAATACGAAGATGTGAAGAAGAAGGTGAGAAGAAAAAGAAGAAGGTGAGAAGAAGAAAAAGGTGAGAAGAAGAAAAAGGTGAGAAGAAGAAGAAGGTTAGAAGTAGAAGAAGAAGGTTTGAAGAAGAAGAAGGTGAGAAGAAGAAAAAAAGGTGAGAAGAAGAAAAAAGGTGAGAAGAAGAAGAAGGTGAGCAACAGAAGAAGAAGTTTAGAATAATAATAAGAAGATGAGAAGAAGAAGAAGAGGTGAGAAGATGAAGAAGAAGGTTAGAAGAAGAAGAAGGTGAGAAGAAGAAGAATGTGAGAATAAAGGAAGAAGATGGTGAGAAGAAGAAAAAGATTTGAAGAAGAAGAATGTGAGAAGAGGAATGTGAGAATAAGAAGAAGGTGAGAAGAAGGTGAGAGGAATAAGAAGAAGGTGACAAGAAGAATAAGGTAAGAAGTAGAAGAATGTGAGAAGAAGAAGAAGATTGTGAGAAGAAAAAGGTGAGAAGAAGAATGATATAATTAGAAGAAGTTGAGAAGAAGAAGAATGTGAGAAGTAGAATAAGAAGGTGAGAAGAAGTAGAAGCTGAAAAGAAAAACAAGAAGGTGAGAAGAGGAAGAAAAAGTTGAGAAGAAGAAAAATCAGAAGGTGAGAAGAAGAAGGCGAGAAGAAGAAAAAGGTGATAAGAACAAAAAGGAGGTGAGAAGAAGAAAAATTAGGGAAGAAGAAGAAGGAGAGACGAAGACGCTGAGTAGAAGAAGAAGAAGGTGAGTGGAAGAAGAAGTTGAGAAGAAGAATAAGGTAAGAAGAGGTAGAAGGTGAGAAGAAGGATAAGAAGGTGAGAAAAAGTAGAAGCTGAGAAAAAGAAGGTGATAAGAAGGTGTGAATAAGAAAAAAACAGTGAGAAGAAGGTGAAAAGAATAAGAAGGTGAGAAGAAGAGGAAGAAGGTGTCAATAAGAAGAGAATGAGAAAAAGAAGAATGTGAGCAGAAGATATGAAGGTGAGAAGAAGAAGGTGAGAAGAAGAAGAAAGTGAGAAGAAGAAGAAAATGAGAAGTAGAAGAATGTGAGAAGAAGAAGAAAAAGGTCAGAAGAAGAAAAAGGTGAGAAGAAGAAGATGGTGAAAAGAAGAAGATGAGAAGAAAAGAAGAAGGTGAGAAGAATAAGAAGAATGTCAGAAGAAGAAGAAGGTGAGAAGAGGAAGAAGAAGGTGAGAAGAAGAAGAAAAGGAAGAAGAAAAGAAGAAGAAAGTGAGAAGAATAAGAAGGTGTGAATAAGAAGACAAGAGTGAGAAGAAGAAGGTGAGAAGAAGAGGAAGAAGGTGTGAATAAGAAGAAAATGTGAGAAGAAATTGAGAAGAAGGTGAGAAGAAGAAGGTCAGAAGAAGAAAAAGGTGAGAAGAAGAAGATGGTGAGAAGAAGAGAAGAAGAAGGTGAGAAGAAGAAGAAGAATGTGAGAGGAAGAAGAAGTTGAGAATAAGTTGAGTGTGAGAAGAAGAAGGTGAGAAGAAGAATAAGGTAAGAAGAAGTGCGGGGACCCCAGGGACTGCTGCTGTGGCCTCAGGAGAGGCCAGTCTCAGTGCCAGGGACGAAGCACATCTGAGGATTCTTCCCCAGTGGCGCCAAGTCCTCAGTCCCTTTCTGGTGCTGAGGCTGGAGCTTGAGCTTTCCTCACCCATGCCTACATAGGTCTTGAGGTTCCCCTGGAGCGCCCTCAGGAAGTCAGGCCATGTCTCGCACATAGACCGGCAGGGCTGCTTTACTCCAGTGTGCAGCAGCCGTTTCCAGCCCACTGTTGAACGGACAAATGGATCTGTGGCTGGCACTCGAGGTACCCCAGGGCTATCACATGTGCCAGTGTGTCAGCAGTCGATCCTCGGGGTGACAGTTGAGACAGTGCAGGGCAGTCAGGTTCATCTGGAGTGGACGAGCCATTTGGGTATCTTGGGGAGTGGTGGTCGGACACCTAAGGCTCCTGCCGACTCTCCTGATGCGAGTCCACCTCTTGGGATGCCAGGGGAGCGCCAGAAATCCTTTCCCGATGGAGCAGGGAAGGGGCCCCTCATCTGGAGCTCAGCACGGGAAAACGGGGCTCCTCTTGAGTCAGTGCAGGACCCTCGGGCTTCCTCTCGAGTGAGGACAGTTGGGGCGGGAAATTTCCTAGGTCACAACAAGGGTATGAAGGAGCCTTTCGAGGTCCAAGAGGGAAGGGTTGATTTCTCCCGAGATGCTGCAGAGGGCAAGGGACTCACACTCCCTGCAGGGCAGAAGCTTCTGGTTTTTCTCGAGTTGTGGCAGGGTCCTCCCACGTTTCAACCGGGACCCCAGGGATCCGCCACTTTAACCTCAGGAGAGGACAGTCTCCATTCGAGTTGCGAGGCACCTGTGGGGATTCCTCCCGAGACGTCGCCCGGTCCTCAGTCCTTATCTGGTGCTGAGGCCGGAGCTTTTGCTTGCATCGCCCATGCTGACATAGGTCTTGGGGTTCCCCTGGAGCCCCCATAGTGGAATCAGGCCTCGTTTCGCCTGGGGACGTGCACAGCCGCTTTCCTCCCCAACTGCAGAAACAGTGTCCGGGTCCCTGTCGAGCGGATATAGGGACCAGTGGCTTGACCTCGAGGTACCCCAGGGCTATCACACGTGTCAGTGGAACTGAGTCGAGCCTCAGGGTGACAGTTGAGGCACTGCAGGACAGTCAGATTCATCTGGAGTTGACTAGGCATTTGGGGGTCTTGGGTATATGTGACCCGACGCCTAAGGCTTCTCTGGACTTGCCTGGTGTGAGTGCCTCCTCTTGGGATGTGAGGGGAGACCCAGGAACCCTTTCCCAATGGAGCGGGGAAAGGGCCCCTCATCTGGAGCTGAGCATGGGAAAATGGAGCTCCTGTTGAGTTGTGGCGGGACCCTCGGCGTTCCTCTCAAGTAGGGACGTGTGGGGCGGGGAACTTCTTGGGTCACACTGCAGTGTGAAAGAGCATTTCAAGATCCAAGTGGGAACGGGTGATTTCCACTGGGATGCCACAGCAGACAGGGCCTCTCTCGGCCAGCAAGGGTGAAGCTTCTGGTTTTTCTCAAGTTGAGGCGGAGACCTCTAGAGTGAATACGGGGACCACATGGATCCACCGCTGTGGCCCCAGGATAGGCCAGTCTCCGTGTGAGGGGCGAAGCACATCTGGTGATTCCTCCCCAGTGGCGCCAAGTCCTCAGTCCGCTTCTGGTGCTGAGGCTGAAGCCTGAGAATGGCTGGCCAGTGCTGACATTTGTATTGGGCTTCCCCTGGAGCCCACAGAGGGGAGTCAGCCCTCCTCTCGACTGGAGACTAGCATGGCCGCTTTCCTTCTCAACAGCAGTAACAGTGTCCGGGTCCCTGTTGAGCGGATACAGGGATATATGGCTTGGGCTCGAGGTATCCTAGGGCTTTCACACGTACCAGTGTGCCGGAGTCGAGCCTCGGTGTTACAGTCGAGGCCGTGCAGGGGCAGTCAGGTTCAGCTGAAGTGGACAAGGCATTTGGGGATCTTGGGGAAGGGTGACCCAACCTGTGAGACTCCTCCCGACTTTCCAGGTGCCAGCACCTCATCTTGGGATGCGAGGGGAACACCGCAAATGCTTTCCCGATGGAGCAGGGAAAGGGCCCCTCATCTGGAGCTCAGGAGGGGAAAACGAGTTTCCTCTTGAGTCTTGGTGGGACCCTTTGAATTCCTCTCGAGTGGGGAAGGGTGGGGCGGGGAAATTCTTGGACGACAGCAAGGGTGTGAAGGAGACTTTCGAGGTCCACGAGGGACGGGGTGAATTCCCGTGAGATGCCTGTTTGGACAAGGGCCACACCATGCCTGCATTGGAGAAGCTTCCGGTTCTTCGCGAGTTGCGGTGGCGTCCTCTCGAGTTATGACGGGGATCCCAGGGACCAGCCTCTGTATCCTCAGGAGAGGCCATTCTCATTGCGAGTTGCGAGGCACCTTTGGGGATTCCTCCCCAGTCAGCGCTGGGTCCTCAGTCCTCATCTGGTGCTGAGGTCGGAGGCTGAGATTTCCTCGCTCATGCTTTCATAGGTCTTGAGGTTACCCTGGAGCCCCCACAGGGGAGTCAGGCTTCTTCTCGCCTGGAGAGGTGCACGGCCTATTTCACCCCAATTGCAGCGGCAGTGTCCGGCTCCCCGTAAAGCGGAAACAGTGAACTGTGGCTTGCCATCGAGGTACTCCAGCGCTTTCTCATGTGCCAGTGTGTTGGGACTCGAGCCTCGGGGTGACCTTCAAGACAGTGCAGGGCAGTCATGCTCATCTGGAGTGGACGAGGCATTTGGGGATCTGGGGGATTGGTGGTCGGATATGTGAGGCTCCTCCCCACTCTCCTGATATGTGGCCACCTCTTTGGATGTGAGGGCAGCGCCTGGAAACCTTTCCCGACGGAACAGGGAAAGGGCCCCTCATCTGGTGCTCAGCAGGGGAAAACGGGGCTCCACTTGAGTTATGGCGAGACCCTCAGTGTTCCTCTTGAGTGGGGACCATTGGGGCAGGGAACTTCCTAGGGCACAACAAGGGTATGAAGGAGCCTTTGGAGGTCCAAGAGGGAAGGGGTGATTTCCCCCGAGATGCTGCAGCGGACAAGGGACTCACCCTTTCAGCAGGGGAAAAGCTTCTGGTTTTTCTTGAGTTGCAGCAGGGTCCTCCTGAGTTACTACGGGGACCCCAGGGAACCGCCCCTGTGGCCTCAGAAGAGGCCAGTCTACACACGAGTTGCGAGGCACCTGTAGGGATTCCTCCCGAGATCTCGCAGGGTCCTCAGTCCTCATCTGGTGCTGAGGGCCGAGCCTGTGCTTGCCTCCCCATGCTGACATAGGTCTTGGGGTTCCCCTGGAGCCCTCATAGGGGAGTCAGGCCTCATCTCGCCTGGGGACGTGCACAGCCACTTTTCTCCCCAACTGCAGCAACAGTGTCCCTTTCCCTGTCGAGGGGATACAGTGATCAGTGGCTTGATCTCGAGGTACCCCAGGGCTATCACACGTGCCAGTGTGCCGGAGTCGAGCCTCGGATGACAGTCGAGGCAGTGCAGGCCAGTCAGATTCATCTGGAGTGAACTAGGCATTTTGGGGTCATGGGGAAATGTGACCAGACGCCTGAGTCTTCTCTGGACTCGCCTGGTGTGAGTCCCTCATCTTGGGATGCGAGGGGATAGCCGGGAACCCTTTCCCGATGGAGCAGGGAAAGGGCCCCTCTTCTGGAGCTGAGCATGGGACAATGGAGCTCCTCTTAAGTTGTGGCAGGACCCTCGGCGGTCCTCTCGAGTTGGGACATGTGTGGTGGGGAAATTCTTGGGTCACAGAAAGGGTATGAAAGAGCATTTCCAGGTCCAAGAGAGAACGGGTGATTTCCTCCAGGACGCCTCAGCGGACAAGGGCCTCACTCCAGCTGCAAGGGTGAATCTTCTGGTTTTACTTGAGTTGTGGCGGTGTTCTCTTGAATTCCAATGGGGACCACAGGGATCCAACCCTTTGGCCCCAGGAGAGGCCAGGTTCCGTGTGAGGAGCGAGACACATCTGGAGATTCCTCCCCATTGGAGCCAAGTCCTCAATCCCCTTCTGGTGCTGAGGCTGCAGTCTGAGATTGCCTTGCCTGTGCTGACATTTGTATTGGGCTTCCCCTGGAGCCAGCAGAGGGGAGTCAGGCCTCGTCTCGACTGGAGACGTGCACAGCTGCTTTCCTTCCCAACTGCAGTAACAGTGTCCGGGTCACTGTTGCGCTTATACAGGAATCTATGGCTTGCGCTCGAGTTACCCTAGGGCTGTCACACGTACCAGTGTGTCGGAGTCGAGCCTCGGGTTGACAGTCGAGGCATTGCAGGGCAGCCAGGTTCACCTGAAGTGGACGAGGCATTTGGGGGTCTTGTGGAATGGTGACCCAACCTGTGAGACTCCTCCTGATGTTCCAGGTGCAAGCACCTCCTCGGGATGGGAGGGGAACACCGCAAATCTTTTCCCGACAGAGCAGGGAAAGGGCCCTCATCTGGAGCTCACCAGGGGAAAACGGGGCTCCTCTTGAGTCTTGGCATGACCCTTGGGATTTCTCTCGAGTGGGGACGCGTGGGGCGGGAAACTTCTTGGGTCACAGCAAGGGTGTGAAGGAGCGTTTCGAGGTCCACGAGGGACGGGGTGAATTCCCGTGAGATGCTGTTGCGGACAAGGGCCACACCACGACTGCAGGGGAGAAGCTTCCGGCTTTTCTCGAGTTGCGGTGGGGTCCTATCGAGTTATGACGGGGACCCCAGGGACCCGCCCCTGTATCCTAAGGAGAGGCCATTCTCAGTGCGAGTTGCGAGACGCCTCTGGGGATTCCTCTCCAGTCATCGCCCGGTTCAGTCCTCATTTGGTGCTGAGGTTGGACCTGAGATTTCCTCGCTCATGCTTTCATAGGTCTTGAGGTTACTCTGGATCCCCCACAGGGGAGTCAGGCCTCTTTTCGCCTGGAGACTTGCATGGCCTCTTGCTTCCCCAACTGCAGCGGCAGTGTCCAGCTCCCCGTAAAGCGGACACAGGGATCTGTGGCTTGCCATCAAGGTACTGCAGGGCTGTCTCACGTGCCAGTGTTTTGGGATTCGAGCCTCAGGGTAACAGTCGAGACAGTGCTGGGAAGTCATGTTCATCTATAGTGGACGAGGCATTTGGGGGTATTTGGGAGTGGCGGTCAGACACCTGGGGCTCTTCCTGACACTCCTGATGCGAGGCCACCTCTTGGGATGTGAGGGGCCCGCCGGAAAACCTTTCCCGATGGAGCAGGGAAAGGGCCCCTCCTCCGGAGCTCAGCAGGGGAAAAAGGGGCTCCTCTGCATTCGCAGCGGGACCCTCGGGGTTCCCCTTGAGTGGGAGCGGTTGGGATGGGGAACTTCCTAGGTCACAATAAGGGTATGAAGGAGACTTTTGAGGTCCAAGAGGGAAGGTGTGATTTACTCCTAGATGCTGAAGTGGACAAGGTACTCACCCTCCCTGCAGTGGAGAAGCTTCAGGTTTTCTCCAGTTTCGGTGGGGTCCTCTCTAGTTATGACGAGGACCCCAGGGACCCGCCCCTGTGGCCTCAGGAGAGGCCAGACTCCATTCGAGTTGCAAGGCACCTGTGGGGATTCCTCCCGAAACCTCACAGGGTCCTCAGTCCTCCTCTGGTGCTTAGGCAGGATCCTGTGCTTGCCTCGCCCATGCTGACACAGGTCTTCATGTTCCCCTGGTGTCCCCATAGCAGAGTCAGGCCTCGTCTCACCTGGGGACGTGCACAGCCACTTTCCTCCCCAAATGCAGCAACAGTGGCCGGGTCCCTGTACAGCGGATACAGGGAGCACTGGCTTGACCTCGAGATACTCCAGGGCTATCACACGTGCCAGTGTGCCGGAGTCGAGACTCGGGGTGACATTCGAGGCAGTGAAGGACAGTCAGAGTTATCTGGAGTGGACTAGGCATTTTTGGGTCTTGCAGAAATGTGACCAGACGCCTGAGGCTTCTCTGGACTCGCCTGGTGCGAGGGCATCCTCTTGGGATGCGAGGGGAGAGCCGTGAACCCTTTCCTGATGGAGCAGGTTTAGGGCCCCTCATCTGGAGCTGAGCACAGGAAAATGGATCTACTGTTGAATCCTGGCAGTACCCTCGGCGGTCCTCTCCAGTGGGAACGTTTGGGGCAGGGAACTTCTTGGGTCACAGCAAGGGTGTGATAGAGCATTTTGAAGTCCAAAAGGGAACGGGTGATTTCCCCCGGGACATCGCAGCGGACAAAGGCCTCACTCCACCTGCAAGGGTGAAGCTTCTGGTTTTCCTAGAGTTGCGACCAGGTACTCTCGAGTTATGATGGAGACCACAGGGGTCAGCCCCTGTGGCCCCAGGATTAGCCAGTCTCCGTGCGAGGGGCGAGGCACATCTGCGGATTCCTCCCCATTGGTGCCAAGGCCTCAGTCCCCTTCTGGTACTGAGGCTGCAGCCTGAGATTGCCTCGCCCGTGCTGACATTTGTATTGGGCTTCCCCTGGAGCCCGCAGACGGGAGTCAGGCCTCGTCTCAACTGGAGACTTGCACGGCAGCTTTCCTTCTCAAAAGCAGTAACAGTGTCCGGGTCCCTGTCGAGCGGATACAGGGATCTATGGCTTGAGCTCGAGGTACCCTAGGGCTGTCAAACGGGCCAGTGTGCCGGAGTCAAGCCTCGGTGTTACAGTCGAGTCAGTACAGGACACTCAGGTTCATCTGAAGTGGACGAGGCATTTTGGGGTCTTGGGGAATCGTGGCCCAACCTGCGAGACTCCTCCCGACTTTTCAGGTGCAAGCACCTCCTCTTGGGATGCGAGGGGAACACCGCAAAACCTCCTCGACAGAGCAGGGAAAGGGCGCCTCATCTGGAGCTCAGCAGGGGAAAACGGATTTCCTCTTGAATCTTGGCAGGACCCTTTGGGTTCCTCTCGAGTGGGGATGGGTGTGGCGGGGAAATTCTTGTATCACAGCAAGGGTGTGAAGGAGACTTTCGAGGTCCATGAGGGACAGGGTGAATTCCCCTGAGATGCCATTTTGGACAATGGCCACACCACGCCTGTATTGGAGAAGCTTCCGGTTCTTCGAAAGTTGCGTCGGGGTCCTCTCGAGTTATGACGTTGACCCCAGGGATCCGCCTCTGTATCCTCAGGAGAGGCCATTCTCAGTGCGAGTTGCGAGATGCCTCTGGGTATTCCTTCCCAGTCAGCGCCGGATCCTCAGTCCTCGTCTGGTGCTGAGGTCTGAGCCTGAGATTTCCTCGCTCATGCTTTCATAGGCCTTGAGGTTACTCTGGAGCCCCCACAGGGGAGTCAGGCCTCTTCTCGCCTGGAGACGTGCATGGCCTATTTCTTCCCCAACTACAGCAGCAGTGTCCGGCTCCCCATAAAACGGACACAAGGATCTGTGGCTTGCCATCGAGGTACTCCAGGGCTGTCTCACATGCCAGTGTGTTGGGACTCGAGCCTCGGGGTGACCTTCAAGACAGTGCAGGGCAGTCATGTGTTCATCTGGAGTGGACGAGGCATTTGGGGATCTAGGGGAGTGGTGGTCCGACATCTGAGGCTCCTCCCGACTCTCCTGATGTGAGGCCGCCTCTTTGGAAGCGAGAGGAGCACCTGGAAAACTTTCCCGACGGAGCAGGGAAAGGGCCGCTCATCTGGAGCTCAGCAGGGGAAAACATGGTTCCTCTTGAGTCGCAGAGGGCCCCTCTGTGTTTCTCTCCAGTGGGGACAGTTGGGGCAGGGAACTTCCTAGGTCACAACAAGGGTATGAAGGAGCCTTTGAGGTCCAAGAGGGAAAGGGGTGATTTCCCCCGAGATGCTGCAGCGGACAAGGAACTCACCCTTCCAGCAGGGGAAAAGCTTATGGTTTTTCTCGAGTTGCAGCGGGGTCCTCTCCCGTTATGATGGTGACCCAAGGGAACCACCCTTGTGGCCTCAGAAGAGGCCAGTCTCCACGCGAGTTGCGAGGCACCTGTGGGGATTCCTCCCGAGACCTCGCCAGTTCTCAGTCCTTGTCTGGTGCTGCAGGCCGAGCCCGTGCTTGCCTCCCCATGCTGACATAGGTCTTGGGGTTCCCCTGGAGCCCTCATAGGGGAGTCAGGCCTCATCTCGCCTGGGGACATGCACCGCCGCTTACCTCCCCAATGACAGCAACAGTGTCCCTTTCCCTGTCGAGGGGATACAGTGATCAGTGGATTGACCTCGAGGTACCCCAGGGCTATCACACTTGCCAGTGTGCTGGAGTGGTGCCTCAGGTGACAGTCGAGGCAGTGCAGGACAGTCAGATTCATCTGGAGTGGACTAGGCATTTTAGAGTCTTGGGGAAATGTGATCTGATGCCTGAGGCTTCTCTGGACTCGCCTGGTGTCAGTCCCTCATCTTGGGATGCGAGGGGAGAGCCGGGAACCCTTTCCCAATGGAGCAGGGAAAGGGCCCCTCTTCTGGAGCTGAGCATGGGAAAATGGAGCTCCTCTTGAGTCATGGCGGGACCCTTGGCTGTCCTCTCGAGTAGGACGTGTGTGGGGGGGAAATTCTTGGGTCACAGAAAGGGTATGAAAGAGCATTTCCAGGTCCAAGAGAGAACGGGTGATTTCCCCCGGGACACCGCAGCGGACAAGGGCCTCACTCCACCTGCAAGGGTGAAGCTTCTGGTTTTTCTCGAGTTGTGGCTGTGTCCTCTTGAGTTCCGATGGGGACCAAAGGGATCCATCCCTGTGGCCCCACGATAGGCCAGTTTCCATGCGAGGGGCGAGGCACATCTGGGGATTCCTCGCCATTGGCGCCAATATCTCAGTCCCCTTCTGGAGCTGAGGCTGCAGTCTGAGATTGCCTCGCCCGGTCTGATATTTGTATTTGGCTTCTCCTGGAGCCCGCAGAGGGGAGTCAGGCCTCATCTCGACTGGAGACGTGCACGGACGCTTTCCTTCCTAACTGCAGTAACAATGTCCGGGTCACTGTCGCGCTTATACAGGGATCTATGGCTTGCGCTCGAGGTACCCTAGGGCTGTCACACGTACCAGTGTGTCGGAGTCGAGCCTCGGGGTTACAGTCGAGACAGTGCACGGAAGTCAGGTTCACCTGAAGTGGACGAGGCATTTGGGGGTCTTGGGAAATGGTGGCCCAACCTGTGAGACTCCTCCCGACGTTCCAGGTGCGAGCACCTCCTCGGGATGGGAGGGGAACACCGCAAATCTTTTCCCGGCAGAGCAGGGAAAGGGCCCTCATCTGGAGCTCACCAGGGGAAAACGGGGCTCCTCTTGAGTCTTGACCGGCCCCTGGGGTTCCTCTCGATTGGGGACGGGAGGGGCAGGGAACTTCTTGGGTCACAGCAAGGGTGTGAAGGANGGATACAGTGATCAGTGGATTGACCTCGAGGTACCCCAGGGCTATCACACTTGCCAGTGTGCTGGAGTGGTGCCTCAGGTGACAGTCGAGGCAGTGCAGGACAGTCAGATTCATCTGGAGTGGACTAGGCATTTTAGAGTCTTGGGGAAATGTGATCCGATGCCTGAGGCTTCTCTGGACTCGCCTGGTGTCAGTCCCTCATCTTGGGATGCGAGGGGAGAGCCGGGAACCCTTTCCCAATGGAGCAGGGAAAGGGCCCCTCTTCTGGAGCTGAGCATGGGAAAATGGAGCTCCTCTTGAGTCATGGCGGGACCCTTGGCTGTCCTCTCGAGTAGGACGTGTGTGGGGGGGAAATTCTTGGGTCACAGAAAGGGTATGAAAGAGCATTTCCAGGTCCAAGAGAGAACGGGTGATTTCCCCCGGGACACCGCAGCGGACAAGGGCCTCACTCCACCTGCAAGGGTGAAGCTTCTGGTTTTTCTCGAGTTGTGGCTGTGTCCTCTTGAGTTCCGATGGGGACCAAAGGGATCCATCCCTGTGGCCCCACGATAGGCCAGTTTCCATGCGAGGGGCGAGGCACATCTGGGGATTCCTCGCCATTGGCGCCAATATCTCAGTCCCCTTCTGGAGCTGAGGCTGCAGTCTGAGATTGCCTCGCCCGGTCTGATATTTGTATTTGGCTTCCCCTGGAGCCCGCAGAGGGGAGTCAGGCCTCATCTCGACTGGAGACGTGCACGGACGCTTTCCTTCCTAACTGCAGTAACAATGTCCGGGTCACTGTCGCGCTTATACAGGGATCTATGGCTTGCGCTCGAGGTACCCTAGGGCTGTCACACGTACCAGTGTGTCGGAGTCGAGCCTCGGGGTTACAGTCGAGACAGTGCACGGAAGTCAGGTTCACCTGAAGTGGACGAGGCATTTGGGGGTCTTGGGAAATGGTGGCCCAACCTGTGAGACTCCTCCCGACGTTCCAGGTGCGAGCACCTCCTCGGGATGGGAGGGGAACACCGCAAATCTTTTCCCGGCAGAGCAGGGAAAGGGCCCTCATCTGGAGCTCACCAGGGGAAAACGGGGCTCCTCTTGAGTCTTGACCGGCCCCTGGGGTTCCTCTCGATTGGGGACGGGAGGGGCAGGGAACTTCTTGGGTCACAGCAAGGGTGTGAAGGAGGCTTTCGAGGTCCACGAGGGACTGGTGATTTCCCCTGAGATGCCTTTGTGGACAATGGCCACACCACGCCTGCAAGTGAGAAGCTTCTGGTTTTTCTCAAGTTGCAGCGTGATCCTCTTGACTGAAGATGGGAACCCCAGGGACCCGCCCCTGTATCCTCAGGAGAGGCCATTCTCAGTGTGAGTTATGAGGCGCCTCTGGGGATTCCTCCCCAGTCATCCGGGTCCTCAGTTCTCGTTTGTTGCTGAGGTCGGAGCCTGAGATTTCCTCACTCATGCTTTCATAGTTCTTGAGGTTACTCTGGATCCCCCACAGGGGAGTCAGGCCTCTTCTCCCCTAGAGACTTGCACGAAATCATTCTTCCCAAACTGCAGCAGCAGTGTCCAGCTCCCCAAAGCGGACACAAGAATCTATGGCTTGCCATTGACGTACTCCATGGCTGTCTCACTTGCAAGTGTGTTGGGAGTTGAGCCTTGGGGTGACAGACGAGACAGTGCAGGGCAGTCATGTTCATCTGGAGTTGAGGAGGCATTTGGGGATCTTGGGGAGTGATGGTCGGACACCTGAGGCTCCTCCTGACTCTCCTGATGCGAGGCCACCTCTTGGGATGTGAGGGGAGTGCCGGAAAACCTTTCCCGATGAGCAGGGAAAAGCCCCTCATCTGGAGTTCAGCAGGGAAAACGGGGTTCCTCTTGAGTTGCAGCGAGACCCTCGGGTTTCCTCTCGAGTTGGGATGTTTGGGGCAGTGAACTTCCTAGGTCACATCAAGGGTATGAAGGAGACTTTTGAGGTTCAAGAAGGAAGGGGTGATTTCTCTTGACATGCTGCATCGGGCAAGGGACTGACCCTCCATGCAGGAGAGTAGCTTCCAGTTTTTCTCGAGTTGCGGCTGGGTCCTCTCTACTTACGACGGGGACCCCAGGGATGCGCCGTTTTGGCCTCAGGAAAGGCCAGATTCCATGCGAGTTGCGAGGCAACTGTGGGGATTCCTGCCGAGACGTCACCGGGTCCTCAGTCTTCATCTGCTGCTGAGGCCAGAGCCTATGCTTGCCTCGCCCATGCTGACATAGATCTTGGGGTTCCCCTGAAGCCCCCATAGGGGATTCAGGCCTCGTCTTGCCTGGGGACATGCACAGCCGCTTTCCTCCCCAACTGCAGCAACAGTGTCCGGGTCCAAGTTGAGCGGATACAGGGATCAGTGTCTTGAACTCGAGGCACCCCAGGGCTATCACACGTGCCAGTGTGCCAGAGTCGAGCCTCGGGGTGACAGTCGAGGCAGTGCAGGGTAGTCAGGTTCATCTGAATTGGACGAGGCATTTGGGGGCCTTGCGCAAATGTGACCTGACGTCTGAGGCTTCTCTGGACTCGTCTGGTGTGAGTGCCTCCTCTTGGGATGCTAGGGGAGAGACGGGAATGCTTTCCCGATGGAGCAGGGGAAGGGCCCCTCTTTTGGAGGTGAGCATGGGAAAATGGAGCTCCTTTTGAGTCGTGGCGGGACCCTCGGCGGTCCCCTCAAGTAGGGACGTGTGGGATGGGGAACTTCTTGGGTCACAGTAAGGGTGTGAAAGAGCATTTCGAGGACCAAGAAGGAACGGGTGATTTCCCCTGGGACACTGCAGCGGACAAGGGCCTCACTCCACCTGCAAGGGTGAAGCTTCTGATTTTTCTCGAGTTGTGGTGGGGTCCTCTCGAGTTCCGATGGGGACCACAGGGATACAAACCTGTGGTCCCAGGATAAGCCAGTCTCCATGTGAGGGGCGAGGCATATCTGGGGATTCCTCCCCATTGGCGCTAAGTCCTCAGTCCCCTTTTGGTGCTGAGGCTGCAGCCTGAGATCGCCTCACCCGTGCTGACATTTGTTTTGGGCTTCCCCTGCACCCAGAGTGGGGAGTTAGGTCTCATCTCGACTGGAGACGTTCATGGCCGCTTTCCTTCCCAACTGCAGTAACAGTGTCTGGTTTCCTGTCGAGCGGATAGAGGGATGTATATCTTGCTCTCGAGGTAACCTAGGGCTGTCACATGTGCCAGTGTGCCGGAGTCAAGCCTCGGGGTTACAGTCGAGGCAGTGCAGGGCACTCAGGTTCATCTGAAGTGGACGAGGCCTTTGGGGGTCTTGGGGAATGGTGGTCCAACCTGTGAGACATCTCTCGACTTTCCTCCTCTTGGGATGCAAGGGAACACCGTGAAACTTTCCCTGATGGAGCAGGGGAAAGGCCAGTCATCTGAGATAAGCAGGGCAAAACAGAGCTCCTCTTGAGTCTTGGCGAGACCCTAGGCGTTCCTCTCGAGTGCGGATGAGTTGGGCGGGGAACTTATTGGATCACAGCAGGGGTTTGAAGGAGCCTTTCAAGGTCCATGAGGGATGGGGTGCATTTACCTGAGATGCCATTGCGGACAAGGGCCACACCACGCCTGCAGGGGAGAAGCTTCCGATTTTCCTCGAGTTGTTGCCAGGTCCTCTCAAGTGACGATGGGGACCCCAAGCACCCGCCCATGTATCCTCAGGAGAGGCCATTCTCAGTGCGAGTTGCGAGGCACATCTGTGGATTCCTCCTCACCCATCGCCGGGTCCTTAGTCCTCGTCTGGTGCTGAGGGCAGAGCCTGAGATTTCCTCAGGCATGCTTTCATAGGTCTTGAGGTTACTCTGGAACCCCCACAGGGGAGTCAGGCCTCTTCTCGCCTGGAGACGTCCACTGCTGCTTTACTCCCCAGCTGCAGCAACTGTGTCCGGGTCCCTGTCCAGCGGATACAGGGATCAGTGGCTTGCGCTCTAGGTACCCCAGGGTTATCACACGTCCCAGTGTGTCGGAGTCCAGCCTCGGTGTGACAGTCGAGGCAGTGCAGGGCAGTCAGGTTCATCTGGAGTGGACGAGGCATTTGGGGGCCTTGGGGAATGGTGGCCCACACTGTGAGACTCCTCTCGACCCTCCAGGTGTGAGCACCTCCTCTTGACATGGGAGGGGAACTCCAGGAAACCTTTCCCGACTTAACAGGGAAAGGGCCCCTCATCTGGAGCTCTGCAGGGTAAAACCGGGCTCCTCTTGAGTCGCGGTGGTTCCTCGGAGTTCCTCTCGAGTGGGGATTGGTGGAGCGTGTAACTTCTTGGGTCACAGCAAGTGTGTGAAGGGGCCTTTCGAGGTCCAGAGGGAAGGGTGAATCCCCTAGATGCCGCATCGAACAAGAGCCTCTCCCCGCCTGCAGGTAAATGTCTTGGTTTTTTTTGATTTGCGGAGGGGTCGTCACAAGTTATGATTGATCACCAGGGACCCACCTCTGTGGCCCCAGTAGAGGCCAGTCTCCTTGCGACGGCTGAGGCACATCTGAGTATTCTTCCTCAGGAGCGCCAAGTCCTCAGTCCCATTCTGGTGCTGAGGCCGGAGCCTGACCTTTCCTCACCCATGCCTACGTAGGTCTTGGGCTTCCCCTGGAGCCCCCTCAGGGGAGTCAGGCCTCGTCTCTCCCATAGACGTGCAGGGCCACTTTACTTCAGGGTGCAGCAGCCATGTCCAGCTCTCCGTCAAACGGACAAAGGGATCTGTGGCTTGCCCTCGAGTTACCCCAGGGCTATCACACGTGCCAGTGTGTCAGCAGTCCAGCCTAGGGGAGGCAGTTGAGGCAGTGCAGGGCAGTCAGGTTCATCTGGAGTGGACGAGGCTTTTGGGGTACTTGGGGAAAGGTGATCAGACACCTGAGGCTCCTCTGGACTCGACTGTTGTGAGGGTCTCCTCTTGGGATACGAGGGGAATGCTGGGAACCCTTTCCCATGGAACAGGGAAAGGGCCCCTCATCTGGAGCTGAGAATGGGAAAATGGAGCTCCTCTTGAGTTGCGGGTACCCTCGGAGGTCCTCTCGAGTGGGTACGGGTGGGGCAGGGTACTTGTTGGGTCACAGCAAGGGTGTGAAGGAGCATTTCGAGGTCCAAGAGGGAACGGGTGATTTTCACCGGGACACCGCAGTAGACAAGGGCCTTACTCTGCCTGTAAGGGAGAACCTTCTGGTTTTTCTCGAGTTGCGGTTGGGTCCTCTCGAGTTACGATGGGGACTCCAGGGACCCACCCCTGTGGCCTCAGAAGAGGCCAGTCTCCATGCAAATTGCCACTGGGTATTCCTCCCTAGTCGTCCCCGGGTCCCCAGGCCTCGTCTGGTGCTGAGGCCGCAGTCTGAGCTTGCCTCGCCCATGCTGACCTAGGACTTGGGGTTCCCCTGGAGCTCCCATAGGGGAGTCAGGCCTCGTCTCACCTGGAGACATGCATGGCCGCTTTACTCCCCATCTGCAGCAGAAGTGTCCAGCACCCTTTTGAGCGGACACAGGGATCTGTGGCTTGCCCTCGAAGTACCCCAGGGCTGCCACACGTGCCAGTGTGTCTGGAGTCGAGTCTCGGGGTGACAGTCGAGGCAGTGCAGGGCAGTGAGGTTCATCAGGAATGAACGAGGCATTTGAGGGTCTTGGGAATGATGTACCGATCCCTGAGGCTCGTCCTGTCTCTCCTAATTCGAACACCTCTTCTTGGGATGCCAGGGGAGAACTGTGAAAACTTTCCCGACGGAGCAGGGAAAGGGCCCGTCATCTGGAGCTCAGCAAGGGAAAACGGGGCTCCCCTTGAGTCTTGGCGGGACCTTCGGGGTTCCTCTCGAGTGGGCATGGGTGGGGCGGGGAACTTCATTGTTCAAAACAAGGGTGTGAAGGAGACTTTCGAGAAATAGGAGGGAAGGGATGATTTCCCCCGAGATGCCACCACAGATAAGTGCCTTACTCCACCTACACGGGAGAAGTTTTTGGTTTTTCTCGAGTGCCGGTGGGGTCCTCTCGAGTTATGACAGGACATCAGAAACCCGCCCTTGTGGCCACAGGAGAGGACAGTCTCCAAGCGATTTGCAAGGCGCCTCTGGGGATTCATCCCCAGTCGTTGCCAGGTCCTCAGTCCTGGTCTGGTACTGAAGCTGGAGCCTGAGCTTGCCTCACCCATGCTGACATAGGTCTTGAGTTTCCGCTAGAGCCCCCACAGGGGAGTCAGGCCTCGTCTTGCCTGGAGACGTGCACGGCCGCTTTCCTCCCCAACTGCAGCAAGAGTTTCCTGATCACTGTCAAGTGGATACAGGGACCTGTGGCTTGCGCTCGATGTACCCCAGGGCTGTCACACGTGCCAGTGTGCTGATGTCGAGCCTTGGGGTGACAGTCGAGGCAATTCAGGGCAGTCTGTTTCACCTCGAGTGGACGAGACATTTGGGTGTCTTGGGGAATGATGGCCCAACATGTGAGACTCCTCCCAACTCTCCAGGTATGAGTACCTCCTCTTGGGATGTGAGGGGAACACCAAGAAACTTTTCCAGATGGAGCAGGGAAAGGGCCCCTCATCTGGAGCTCAGCAGGGGAAAATGGGGCTCCTCTTGAGTCTTGGCGGGCCCCTCGCGGTTCCTCTCGAGTGGGGACGGGTGGGGCGGGAACTTCTTGGGTCACAGCAAGGATGTGAAGGAGACTTTCAAGGTCCACGAAGGACAGGGTGAATTCCCTTGAGATGCCGCTGCAGACAAGGGCCACACCACGCCTTCAGGGGAGAAGCTTCCGGTTTTCCTTGATTTGTGGCAGGGTCCTCTTGAGTTACGTCGGGGACCCCAGGGACCCGACCCTGTATCCTCAGGAGAGGCAAGTCTCAGTGCGAGTTGCGAGGCGCCTCTGGGGATTCCACCCCAGTCGTCGCTGCGTCCTCAGTCCTCGTCTTGTGCTGAGGTCTGATCCTGCGATTTCCTCCCTCATGCTTTCATAGGTCTTGAGGTTACTCTGGAGCCCCCACAGGGGAGTCAGGCCTCATCTTGCCTGAAGACATGCACAGACTCTTACTTCCCCAACTGCAGCGGTTGTGACCGGCTCCCCGTCAACCGGACACAAGGATCTGTGGCTTGCTATTGAGCTACCCCAGGGCTGTCTCACATGCCAGTGTGTGGTTATTGAGCCTCAGGGTGACAGTCGAGACAGTGCAGGGCAGTCAGGTTCATCTGGAGTGGACAAGTCATTTGGGGATCTTAGGGAGTGGTGGTCGATCACCTGAGGTTCCTCCCGACTCTCCTGATGCAAGGCCACCTCTTGGGATGCGAGTGGAGCCCTGGAAAACCTTTCCCGATGGAGCAGGGAAAGGGCCCCTCATCTGGAGCTCAGCAGTGGAAAATGGGGCTCCTCTTGATTCGTGGCTGGACGCTTGGGGTTCCTCTCGAGTGGGGACGGGTTGGGGCGGGAACTTCCTAGGTCACAACAAGGGTATGAAGGAGCCTTTTGAGGTCCAAGAGGGAAGGGGTGATTTCCCCCAAGATGCTGCAGCAGACAAGTGACTCACCCTCCTTGCAGGGGAGAAGCTTCTGCTTTTTCTCGAGTTGTGGTGGGGTCCTCTTGAGTTAGGGCAGGGACACCAGGGACCCGCCGCTGTGGCCACAGGAGAGGCCAGTCTCCATGCGAGTTGTGAGGCACCTCTGGGGATTCCTCTCCAGACGTCGCCGAGTCCTCAGTCCTCTTCTGGTGCTGAGGCCGCAGGCTGAGCTTGCCTCGCCCATGCTGACGTAAGCCTTGGGTTCCCCTGAAGACCCTACAGGGGAGTCAGGCCTCGTCTCAACTGGAGTCGTGCATAGCTGCTTTCCTCCCCATCTGCAGCAGAAGTGTCCAGCACCCCTTCGCGGGACACAAGTATCTCTGGCTTGCCCTCTTGGTACCCCAGGGCTGTCACCCATGCCAGTGTGTTGGGAGTCTAGTCTCGGGGTGATATTCGAGGCAGTGCAGGACGTGAGGTTCATTAGGAATGGACCAGGCATTTGGGGGTCTTAGAAATGCTGGACCGAACCCTGAGGTTCGTCCTGTCTCTCCTCGTTCGAGCGTCTCTTCTTGGGATGCCAGAGGAGAGCCGTGAACACTTTCCTGATGGAGCAGGGAAAGGGCTCGTCATCTGGAGCTCAGCAGGAGAAAACGGGGCTCCTCTTGAGTGTTGGCGGGACACTCAGGGTGCCTCTCGAGTGGGGATGGGTGGCGCGTGGAACTTCTTTGGTCAGAACAAGAGTGTGAAGGAGCCTTTCGAGGTCTAGGAGGGAAGGGTTGATTTACCCTGAGATGCCCCTGCGGACAAGGGCCTCACTCCACCTGCAGGGGAGAAGTTTCTGGTTTTTCTCGAGTGCCGGTGGGGTCCTCTCGAGTTACGATGGGACCCCAGAAACCCACCCTTTTGGCCACACGAGAGGACAGTCTAAAAACGATTTGTGTGGTGCCTCTGGGGATTCATCCCCAGTCGTCGCTGGGTTCCGAGTTCTGGTCTGGAATGGAAGCTGGCGCCTGAGCTTGACTCGCACTTGCTGAAATCGGTCTTGGGTTTCCACTGGAGACCCCACAGGGGAGTCAGGCCTCATCTCGCCTGGAGATGTGCATGACCGCTTTCCTCCCCAACTGCAACAACAGTGTCCAGGTTCCTGTCGAATGGATACAGGGATCTGTGGCTTGCCCTCGAGGTACCCCAGGGCTGTCACACATGCCAGTGTGCCAACGTCCAGCCTTGGGGTGACAGTCAAGGCAGTGCAGGGCAGTCAGCTTCATCTGGAGTTGACGAGGGATTTGGGGGTCTTGGGGAATGGTGGCCCAATCTGTGAGACTCCTTCCGACTCTCCAGGTGTGAGCACCTCCTCTTGGGATGTGAGGGGAACACCGAAAAACCTTCCCCAACGGAGCTGGGAAACGGCCCCTCACCTGGAGCTCAGCAGGGGAAAACGGGGCTTCTCTTAAATCTTGGCGGGACCCTCGGGTTTCCTCTCGAGTGGGGACGGCTGGGGCGGGGAACTTCTTGGGTCACAGCAAGGGCATGAAGGAGCCTTTCCAGGTCCATGAGAGACCAGGTGAATTTCCCTGAGATGCCACCTAGGACAAGGGCCACACCACGCCTACATGGGAGAAGCCTCCAGTTTTTCTCGAGTTGCGGTGGTGTCCTCTCGAGTTACGACGGGAATCCCAAGGATCCGCCCCTGTATCCTCAGGAGAGGACATTCTCAGTGTGAGTTGTAAGGCCCCTCTGTGGATTCCTCCCCAGTCGTCGCCAGGTCCTCAGTCCTCGTTTGGTGCTGAGGTCAGAGCCTGAGATTTCCTCACTCATGCTTTCATAGTTCTTGAGGTTACTCTGGAGCCCCCACTAGGGAGTCAGGCCTCATCTAGCCTGGAGACTAGCACAGCCTCTTTCTTCCCCAACTGCAGCGGCAGTGACCGGCTCCCAGTCAAGCTGACACAGAAACCTGTGGCTTGTCCTCGAGATTCTCCAGGGCTGTCTCACGTGCCAGTGTGTGGTGAGTTGAGCCTCGGGGTGACAGTCGAGACATTGCAAGGCAGTCAGGTTCATCTGGAGTGGACAAGACATTTGGGGATCTTGGGGAGTGGTGGTCAGACACCTGAGGCTCCTCCCGAATCTCCTGATGCCAGGCCACCTCTTGGGATGTGAGGGGAGTGCCGGAAAACCTTTCCCGATGGAGCAGGGAAAGGCCCCCTCATCTGGAGCTCAGCAGGGGAAAACGGGGCTCCTCTTGAGACTTGGTGGGACTCTCTCCAGTGAGGAAGGGTGGGGTGGGGAACTTCTTGGGTCACAGCAAGGGTGTGAAGAGTCTTTCGAGGTCCATGAGGGACCGGGTGAATTCCCCTGAGATGCCGCCTCTGACAAAGGCCACACCACGCCTGCAGGGGAGAAACTTCCATTTTTTCTCGAGTTGCAGCAGGGTCCTCTCGAGTTACGACGGGGACCCCAGTGACCAGCCCCTGTATCCTCAGGAGAAGCCATTCTCAGTGCGAGTTGTGTGGTGCCTCTGGGGATTCCTCCCCACACGTCTCTGGGTCCTCAGTCCTCGTCTTGTGCTGAGGCCGGAGCCTGTTCTTGCCTCGCGCATGCCTACGTAGGTCTTGGGCTTCCCCTGGAGCCCCCTCAGGGAAGTCAGGCCTCGTCTCTCCCATAGACGTGCAGGACCGCTTTACTCCAAAGTGCAGCAGCCGTGTCCGGCTCTCCATCGAACGGACACAGTGATCTGTGGCTTGCCCTCGACTTACCCCAAGGCTATCACACGTGCCAGTTTGTCAGCCGTCCAGCCTTGCGGAGGCAGTCCAGGGCAGTGAGGTTCATCAGGAATGGACGAGGCATTTGGGTTCTTGGGAATGATGGACCGACCCCTGAGGCTCGTCCTGTCTCTCCTCGTTTGAGCACCTCTTCTTGGAATGCCAGGGGAGAGCCGTGAACCCTTTCTCAATGGAGCAGGGAAAGGGCCCGTCATCTGGAGCTCAGCAGGGGAAAACGGGGCTCCTCTTGAGTCTTGGTGGTACCCTCGGGGTTGCTTTCGAGTGGGGATGGGTGGCGCGGGGAACTTCTTTTTTTGGGGGGGGCGGGGAACTTCTTTGGTCACAACAAGAGTGTGAAGGAACCTTTCGAAGTCTAGGAGGGAAGCGGTGATTTCCCACGAGATGCCCCTGCGGANCTCTGGGGGCTGGGGGGGCCCCTCGGTTTTCCTCTGGAGGGTGGGGGGGGGGGGCGGGGAACTTCTTTGGTCACAACAAGAGTGTGAAGGAACCTTTCGAAGTCTAGGAGGGAAGCGGTGATTTCCCACGAGATGCCCCTGCGGACAAGGGCCTCACTCCACCTGCAGGGGAGAAGTTTCTGGTGTTTCTCGAGTGCCGGTCGGGTCCTCTCGAGTTACGACGGTACCCCAGAAAACCCGCCCTTGTGGCCAAAGGAGAGGACAGTCTCCAAGCGATTAGAGAGGCGCCTCTGGGGATTCCTCCCCAGTCGTCTCCAGATCCTCAGTCCTGGTCTGGTGCTGAAGCTGGAGCCTGAGCTTGCCTCGCCCATGTTGACATAGGTCTTGGGTTTCCACTGGAGCCCCCACAGGGGAGTCAGGCCTTCTCTCGACTGGAGACGTGCATGGCCACTTTCCTCCCCAACTGCAGCAACAGTGTCCGAATACATGTGGAGCAGACACAGGAATGTGCGGCTTGCCCTCGACGTATCCCAAGGCTGTCACACATGCCAGTTTGTCGGGAGTCGAGCCTTGAGCAGATAGTCGAGGCAGTGCAGGGTATTCAGGTTCATCTGGAGTGGACAAGCCATTTAGGGATTTTGGGGAATGGTGGCAAGGACCCTGAGGAACCTCCCAACTATCCTGGTGCGAGCGCCTCCATTTGGGATGAGAGGGGAACGCTGGGAACCATTTCCCGATGGAGCAGGGAAAGGGCCCCTCATCTGGAGCTGAGAAGGGCAAAACGGGGCTCCTCTTCAGTCGTGGCGTGACACTCTGTGTTCCTCTCTAGTGGGGACCGGTGGCCTGGGGAACTTCTTGGGTCACAGCAAGGAATGAAGGAGCCTTTGAAGGACCAAGAGGAAGTGGTGATTTCCCCTGAGATGCCAGAGCGGACAAGGGCCTCACACCGCCTGCTGGGGAGAAGCTTCAGAATTTTCTCAAGTGGTGGCCAGGTCCTCTCGAGTTACAACGGGGACCCCAGGGACCCGCCCCTGTGGCTTCAGGAGGGGCCAGTCTCCGTGTGAGTTTCCAGGCTCCTCTGGGGATTTCTCCCCAGTCAATGCCATGTCCTCAGTCTTCCTCTGGTGCTAAAGTCAGAGCCAGAGCTTGAATCTCCCGTGCTGACATAGGTCTTGGGGTTCCCCTGGAGCCCACATAGGGGAGTAAGATCTCCTCTCGCCTGGAGACGTGCAGAGCCGATTTCCTCCCCAGCTGCAGCAGCAGTGTCTGGCTCCCCTTCTAAGGGACACAGGGATCTGTCACTAGCCCTCGAGGTACCCAGGTTGTCACACGTGCCAGTGTGTCTGGAGTCAAGCTTCGGGTGACAGCCGAGGCGTGGCAGCACAGTCAAGTTCATCTGGAGTGGAAGAGAATTTTGGGAATCTTGGGGACTGGTGGCCCGACCCCTGAGGCTCCTCCCGAATTTCGTAGTGTGAGCCTTTCCTATTCGGAAGTGAGTGGAGCTCCGGAAACCCTTTCCAGTCGGAGCAGGTAAAGGCCTCCTCATCTGGAGCTGAGCAGGGGAAAACGGAGCTACACTTGAGTTGAAGCAGGACCCTCGGGGCTCCCCTCGAGTGAGGACGGGTGAGGCGGGGAACATCTTGGGTCACAGCAAGTATGTGAAGGAGCCTTTCGAGGTCCAAGAGGGAAGGGGTGATTTCCTCCAAGACAGTGCACAGACAAGAGACTCACCACGCCTGCAGAGGAGAAGCTTCTGGTTTTTCTCGAGTTGCAGTGGGGTCCTCTTGAGTTATGGCGGGTATGTCATGGACCCGTCCCTGTGGACTCAGGAGAGAGCAATCTCCATGCGAGTTGCGTGGCCCATCTGGGGTTTCTTGCCAGTCGTCACTGTGTCCTCAGTCCACGTCTGCTGCTGAGGTCAGAGCCAGAGCTTGCATCGCCTGTGCTGACATAGGTCTTGGGGTTCCCCTGGAGCCCACACAGGGGAGTGAGTCCTCCTCTCACCTGGAGATGTGCACGGCCGCTTCCTCCCCAGCTGCAGCAGCAGTGTCAGGCTCCCCTTCTAGGGGACACAGGGATCTGTGGCTAGACCTCCAGGTACCCCAGGTTGTCACACGTGCCAGTGTGTCGGGAGTCAAGCCTTGGGGTGACATTCGAGGCAGTGCTGGTCAATCAGGTTCATCTGGACTGGACAAGGCATTTGGGGGACTTGGGTTTTGGTGACCCGATCCCTGAGGCACCTTCCCGCTCTCCTGGGGTGATCACCTCCTCTTTGGATGTGAGGGGATCAACAGGAATCATTTCCCTAATGAGGAGGGAAAGGGCCCCTCATCTGGAACTGAGCAGGGGAAAACGGGGCTCCTCTTGAGTTTCCGTGGGCCGCTCGGAGTTCCTCTTTAGTGAGGACGGGTAGGGAGCGGAACTTCTTGGGTCACAGCAAGGGTGTAAAGGAGCCTTTGGAGGTCCACGAGTGAAGAGGTGATTTCCCCAAAGACGCTGAAGCAGACAAGGGCCTCACCCCGCCTCCAGTGGAGAATCTTCTGGTCTTTCTGGACTTGCAGTGGGATCCTCTCGAGTTACGACTGGGAACCCAGGGACTCACCCCTGTGGCCTCAGGAGAGGCCAGTCTCCATGTGAGTTGCTAGGCACCTCTGGGGATACCTGCCCTGTCATGACTGGTCCTCAGTCCTAGTCTGGTGCTGAGGCCAGAGCCTGAGCTTGCTCTCCCATGATGACATAGTTCTTGCGGTTCCCCTGTAGCCCAAACCGTGGAGTCAAGCATCATCTCCCCTGGAGACGTGCACGGCCTCTTTTCTCCCCAGCTGCAGCTGCAGTGTTGGATCCCCGTCTTGCGGACACAGAGACCTGTGGCTTGCTCTGGAGGTACCCCAGGGATGTCACATGTGCCAGTGTGTTGGTAGTCCATCCTCGGGGTGACAGTCGAGGCAGTGCAGGGCAGTCGGGTTCATCTGGAGTGGATGAGGTATTTAGGGGCATTGGGGAAGTGTGGCCTGAAACCTGAGGCTCCTCCCGACTCTCCTGTTTTGAGCGCCTCCTCTTGCGATTCAAGGAGAGCGCCGGGAATCCTTTCCCGATGGAGCAGGGAAACGGCCCCTCATCTAGAGCTGAGCAGGGAAAAACGAGTCTCCTCTTGAGTCGCAGTGAGACCCTGGGTATTCCTCTCGAATGGGGACCGGTGGGACGGGGAACTTCTTGGTTCACAGCAAGGGTGTTAAGGAGCCTTTTGAGCTCCAGGAGGAAAGGGGTGATTTCCCCCGAAACATCACAGCAGACAAGGGCCTCATCCTGCCTGCAGGGGGGAAGCTTCTAGTTTTTCTCGAGTTGCAGTGGTGTCCTCTCGAGTTACGACAGGGACGCTAGGGATCCGCTCTTATGGTCTCAGCAGAGGCCAGTCTCCGTGGGAGTTGCAAGGGGCTTCTGGGGATTGCTCCTCAGTCATCGCCAGTTCCTCAGTCATCCTCTGGTGGTGAGACTAGAGCCTGATCTTGCCTCGTCCGTGCTTACATAGGTCTTCGGGTTCCCCTGATCACCCACAGGGGAGTCAAGCCTCGTCTTGACACGAGACACGCTGGGTCACTTTCATCCCCAGCTGCAGCAGCAGTGTCCGAATACCTGTCGAGCGGGCACAGGGATGTGTGGCTTGCCTTCGAGGTACCTCAAGGCTGTCACACGTGTCAGTTTGTCGGGATTCGAGCCTTGAGCAGACAATCGAGGAAGTGCAGGGTAGTCAGGCTCATCTGGAGTGGACGAGGCATTTGGGGATTTTGGGGAATTGTGGCAAGAACCCTGAGGGACCTCCCAACTCTCCTGGTGCGAGCGCCTCCATTTGGGATGGGAGGGAAATGCGGGGAACCCTTTCCCAATGGGGCATGGAAAGGGCCCCTCATCTGGAGCTGAGCAGGGCAAAGCAGGGCTCCTCTTGTGTTGCAGCGTGACACTCTGTGTTCCTCTTGAGTGGGGTCTAGTGTGGTGGGGAACTTTTTGGGTCACAGCAAGGAGTGAACGAGCCTTTTGAGGCCCAAGAGGAAGGGGTGATTTTCCCCAAGACACCAGAGCAGACAAGGGTCTCACACCGCCTGATGGGGAGAAGCTTTGGGATTTTCCTGAGTGCCGGCAGGGTCCTCTTGAGTTACATCGGGTACTCCAGGGACCCGCCCCTGTGGCCTCAGGAGAGGCCAATCACCGTGTGACTTGCCACGTCCCTCTGGAGATTCCTACCCAGTCGTCACCAAGTTCTCAGTCCACGTCTGGAGCAGAGGCCAGAGCCAGAGCTTGCATCTGCCGTCCTGACATAGGACTTGGGGTTCCCCTGGAGCCCACACAGGGGAGTCAGGCCACCTCTCGCCTGGAGACCGGCATGGCCGCTTTCCTCCCCAGCTGCAGCAGCTGTGTCCGGTTCCCCTTTGAAGGGACACAGGGATCTGTGGCTAGCCCTCCAGGTACCCCAGTTTGTCACTCGTGCCAGTGTGTCTGGAGTCAAGCCTCGGGTGACAGCCCAGGCAGTGCAGCTCAGTCAAGTTCATCTGGAGAGGAAGAGGATTTTGGGAGTCTTGGGGAATGATGGCCCGACCCCTGAGGCTCCTCCCGACTCTGTGGTGCGAGAATTTCCTTTCAGAAGCGAGGGGAGTGCTGGAAACTCTTTCCAGACGGAGCAGCGAAAGGCCTCCTCATCTGGAGTTCAGCAGGGGAAAAGGGGGCTACACTTGAGTTGAGGGAGGACCTTGGAGCTCCCCTCGAGTGAGAACGGGTGAGGCAGGGAACGTCTTGGGTCACAGCAAGTGTGTGAAGGAGCCTTTCAAGGTCCAAGAAGGAAGGGGTGATTTCCCCCAAGACATCCCAGCAGACAAGAGCCTCACCACGCTTGCAGGTGAGAAGCTTCTGGTTGTTCTCGAGTTGCACCAGGATCCTCTCGAGTTAAGATGAGGATACCAGGGAACCGCCCCTGTTTCCTCAAGAGAGGCCAGTGTCCCTGCAATTTGCGTGGCCCCTCTGGGGATTCCTCGCCAGTTGTCGCCGTGTCCTCAGTCCTCGTCTGCTGCTGAGCCAGGAGCCAGAGCTTGCTTCGCCCGTGCTGACATAGGTCTTGGGTTTCACTTGCAGCCCACACAAGGGAGTCAGTCCTCCTCTCGCCTGGAGACGTGCATGGCCGCTTTCCTCCCCAGCTGCAGCAGCAGTGTCCAGCTCCCCTTCTAGTGGACACAGGGATCTGTGGCTAGCCCTCGAGGTACCCCAGATTGTCACACTTGCCAGTGTGTCGGGAGTCAAGCTTCGGGGTGACCGTCGAGGAAGTGCAGGTCAATCAGGTTCATCTGGACTGGACGCGGCATTTGGGGGTCTTGGGGTATGGTGGCCCAACCCCTGAAGCACCTCCCTATTCTCCTAGTGCGAGCACCTCCTCTTTCGATGTGAGGGGAGTGACGGGAAACATTTCCCTAACGAGGCAGGAAAGGGCCCCTCATCTGGAGCTGAGCAGGTGAAAATGGGGCTCCACTTGAGTCGCCATGGTCCGCGCGGGCTTCCTCCTTAGTGGGGATCGGTAGGGCACGAAACTTCTTGGGTCACAGCAAGGGTATAAAGGAGCCTTTCGAGGTCCAAGAGGGAAGAGGTGATTTTCCACAAGACGCTGAAGCGGACAAGGGCCTCACCCAACCTCCAGCGGAGAATCTTCTGGTTTTTCTTGACTTGCAGCGGATCCTCTCGAGTTACAACGGGGAACACAAGGACCCACCCCTGTGGCCACAGGAGAGGCCATTCTCCGTGCGAGTTGTGTGGCCCCTCTGGGGATTGCTCGCCAGTCATCTCCGTTTCCTCAGTCATCGTCTGGTGGTGAGGTCGGAACCTGATCTTGCCTCGTGGGAGCTGACTTTGGTCTTGGGGTTAACCAAAGCACCCACTGGGGAGTCCAGCCTCGTCTCGCCAGGAGATGCACTGGGACGCTTTCATCCCCAGATGCAGCAGCAGTGTCCGAATACTTGTCAAGTGGACCCAGGGATGTCTGGCTTGCCCTCGAGGTACCCAAACGCTGTCACACGTGCCAGTTTTTCAGGAGTCGAGCCTTGAGCAGACAGTCGAGGTGGTGCAGGGTAGTCAGTTTCATCTGGAGTGGACGAGGCATTTGGGGATTTGGGGGAATGGTGCCAAGAACCCTGAGGCACCTCCCGACTCTCCTGTTGCGAGTGCCTCCTTTTGGGATGGGAGGGGAATGCGGGGAACCCTTTCCCAATTGGGCAGGGAAAGGGCCCCTCATCTGGAGCTGAGCAGGGCAAAGTGGGGTTCCTCTTGAGTCTGGGCGTGACACTCTGTGTTCCTCTCGAGTGGGGACTGGTGGGGTGGGAAACTTCTTGGGTCAAAGCAAGGAGTGAAGGAGCATTTAGAGGTCCAGGAGGAAAGGGGTGATTTCCCCCTGAGACGCCAGAGCGGACAAGGACCTTACACCACCTGCTGGGGAGAAGCTTCAGGATTTTCTCTAGTTTCGGCAGGTTCCTCTCGAGTTACAACGGGGACCCCAGGGACCTGCCCCTGTGGCCTCAGGAGAGGCCAGTCTCCGTGTAAGTTGCCAGGCGCCTCTGGGGATTCCTCTCCAGTTGCTTCCGTGTTCTCAGTCCTCATCTGGTGCTGAGGCCAGAGCCAGAGCTTGCATCGCCCGTGCTGAAATAAGTCTTGTGGGTTCCCCTGGAGGCCACACAGAGGAATCAGGCCTCCTCTCACCTGGAGACGTGCAGGGCCACTTTCCTCCTCAGCTGCAGTAACAGTGTTCAGCTCCNAGCACCTCCCGACTCTCCTGTTGCGAGTGCCTCCTTTTGGGATGGGAGGGGAATGCGGGGAACCCTTTCCCAATTGGGCAGGGAAAGGGCCCCTCATCTGGAGCTGAGCAGGGCAAAGTGGGGTTCCTCTTGAGTCTGGGCGTGACACTCTGTGTTCCTCTCGAGTGGGGACTGGTGGGGTGGGAAACTTCTTGGGTCAAAGCAAGGAGTGAAGGAGCATTTAGAGGTCCAGGAGGAAAGGGGTGATTTCCCCCTGAGACGCCAGAGCGGACAAGGACCTTACACCACCTGCTGGGGAGAAGCTTCAGGATTTTCTCTAGTTTCGGCAGGTTCCTCTCGAGTTACAACGGGGACCCCAGGGACCTGCCCCTGTGGCCTCAGGAGAGGCCAGTCTCCGTGTAAGTTGCCAGGCGCCTCTGGGGATTCCTCTCCAGTTGCTTCCGTGTTCTCAGTCCTCATCTGGTGCTGAGGCCAGAGCCAGAGCTTGCATCGCCCGTGCTGAAATAAGTCTTGTGGGTTCCCCTGGAGGCCACACAGGGGAATCAGGCCTCCTCTCACCTGGAGACGTGCAGGGCCACTTTCCTCCTCAGCTGCAGTAACAGTGTTCAGCTCCCCTTATAGGGGACACAGGGATCTGTGGCTAGCCCTAGACGTACCCCATGTTGTCACATGTGCCAGTTTGTCTGGAGTCAAGCCTCGGGTGACAGCCAAGGCAGTGCAGGGCATTCAAGTTCACCTGGATTGGAAGAGGATTTTGGGAGTCTTGGGTCATGGTGGCGCGAATCCTGAGGCTCCTCCCAACTATCATGGTGCGATCATTTCCTATTCGGAAGCGAGGGCAGCGCCAGAAACCCTTTCCAGACAGAGCAGGGAAAGGCCACCTCAACTGGAGCTGAACAGGGGAAAACGGGGCTCCACTTGAGTTGAAGCAGGACCCTTGGGGTTCCCCTAGAGCGAGGACTGGTGAGGCGCGGAACGTCTTGGGTCACAGCAAGTGTGTGAAGGAGCCTTTCGAGGTCAAAGAGGAAAGGGGTGATATCCCTCAAGGCACCGCAGCAGACAAGAGACTCTCCACGCCTGCATGGGAGAAGCTTCTTGTTTTTCTGAAGTTGAAGCAGAGTCCTCTGGAGTTATGACAGGGATACAAGGGACCCGCCCCTGTGGCCTCAGGAGAGGCCAGTCTAAGTGCGAGTTGCGTGGCCCCTCTGGGGATTCCTCCCCAGTCATCACTGTGTTCTCAGTCCTCGTCTGCTGCTGAGGCCAGAGCCAGAGCTTGCATCGCCCATGCGGACATAGGTCTTGGGGTTCCCCTGGAGCTCACACAGGGGAGTCAGTCCGCCTCTCACCTTGAGACGTGCACGGCCGCTTCCTCCCCAGCTGCAGCAGCAGTGTCCAGCTCCCCTTCTAGTGGACACAGGGATCTGTGGCTAGCCCTCGAGGTACCCCAGGTTGTCACACATGCCAGTGTGTAGGGAGTCAAGCCTCGGGGTACCATCGAGGCAGTGCAGGTCAGTTTCATCTGGACTGGACAAGGCATTTGGGGTACTTGAGTTATGGTGGCCCGACCCCTGAGGTACCTCCCCACTCTCCTGGGGTGATCACCTCCTCTTTGAATGCGAGGGGATCAACGGGAATCATATCCCTAACGAGGAGGGAAAGAGCTGAGCAGGGGAAAACGGGGCTCCTCTTGAGTCACCGTGGGCCGCTCGGAGTTCCTCTTTAGTGGGGACGGGTAGGGAGTGGAACTTCTTGGGTCACAGCAAGGAGTGAAGGAGCCTTTCACAGCTCAAGGGGAAGGTGTGATTTCCCCAAGACGCCACAGCGGACAAAGGCCTCAAACTGCATGCTGGGGAGAAGCTTCAGGATTTTCTCGAGTTGCAGCGGGTTCCTCTCGAGTTACAACGGGGACCCCAGGGCCTGGCCCCTGTGGCCTCAGGAGAAGCCAGTCTCCGTGTGAGTTTCCAGGCGCCTCTGGGGATACCTGCCCAGTCATCGCTGGGTCCTCAGTCCTTGTCTGGTGCTGAGGCCGGAGCCTGAGCTTGCATAGCCCGTGCTGACATAGTTCTTCCGGTTCCCGTGGAGCCCCAATCGTGGAGTCAGGCGTCATCTCCCCTGGAGACGTGCACGGCCGTTTATCTCCCCAGCTGCAGCTTCAGTGTCCGGCTCCTCGTCTTGCAGACACAAGGACCTGTGGATTGCTCTGGAGGTACCCCAGGGCTGGCACACGTGCCAGTGTGTCGGTAGTCCAGCCTCAGGATGACAGTCGAGGCAGTGCAGGGCATTCAGGTTCATCTGGAGTGGACAAGGCATTTGGGGGCATTGGGGAATTGTGGCCTGAAACCTGAGGCTTCTCCTAACTCTCCTGTTTTGAGCACCTCCTCTTGCGATTCAAGGAGAACGCCGGGAATCTTTTCCTGATGGAGCAGGGAAACGGCCCCTCATCTAGGGCTGAGCAGGGGATATCGAGTCTCCTCTTTAGTCGGGGTGGGACACTCCCCATTCGTCTCCAGTGGGGACTGGTGGGACGGGGAACTTCATGGTTCACAGCAAGGAGTGAAGGAGCCTTTTGAGGCCCAAGAGGAAGGGATGATTTCCTCCGAGACGCCAGAGCAGACAAGGGCCTCATACCACCTGCTAGGGGGAAGCTTCTGGATTTTCTCGAGTGGCGACGGGGTCCTCTCGAGTTACAACGGGTACCCTAGGGGCCCGGCCCTGTGGCCTCAGGAGAGGCCAATCTCCGTGTGAATTGCCATACGCCTCTGGAGATTCTTACCCAGTCGTAGCCTGGTCCTCATTCCTCGTCTGGAGCAGAGGCCAGAGCCAGAGCTTGCATCGCCCGTACTGACATAGGTCTTGGGGTTCCCCTGGAGCCCACACAGTGGAGTCAGGCCACCTCTCGCCTGGAGACCGGCACGGCCGCTTTCCTCCCCAGCTGCAGTAGCTGTGTCCAGTTCCTCTTTGAAGGGACACAGGAATCTGTGACTAGCCCTCGAGGTACCCCAGGTTTTCACATGTGCCAGTGTGTCTGGAGTCAAGCCTCAGGTGTCAGCCGAGGCAGTGCAGTGCAATCAAGTTCATCTTGAGAGGAAGAGGATTTGGGGAGTCTTGGGGAATGATGGTCCATCCCCTGAGGCTCCTCCCGCAATTCGTGGTGCAAGCATTTCTTATCCGGAAGTGATGGGAGCTCTGAAAACCCTTTCCAAACGGAGCAGGGAAATGCCTCCTCATCTGGAGCTGAGGAAGGGAAAACGGGGCTACACTTGAGTTGAGGCTGGACCCTTGGTGCTCCCCTTTTGTGAGGACTGCTGAGGCGGGGAACGTCTTGGTTCACAGCAAGTGTGTGAAGGAGCCTTTCCAGGTCCAAGAGAGAAGGGGTGATTTCCCCCAAGACACAGCAGCAAAGAGCCTCACCACGCCTGCAGGGGAGAAGCTTCTGGTTGTTTTCGAGTTGCAGTGGTGTCCTCTCCAGTTCTGACGGGGATCTCAGGGAACTGCCCCTGTGGCCTCAGGAGAGGCGAGTCTCCGTGCGAGTTGTGTGACCCCTCAGGGGATTCCTCGCCAGTCGTCGCCGTGTCTTCAGTCCTCGTCTGTTTCTGAGGCTGGAGCCAGAGCTTACCTCTCCCATGCTGACATATGTCTTGGGTTTGCTTTGGAGCCCACACAGGGGAATCAGTCCTCCTCTCGCCTGGAGATATGCAAGGCCGCTTTCCTCCCAAGCTGCAGCAGCAGTGTCCAGCTCCACTTCTAGGGGACACAGGGATCTGTGACTAGCCCTCGAGGTACCCCAGGTTGTCACACGTGCCAGGATGTCGGGAGTCATGCCTCGGTGACCGTCGAAGCAGTGCAGGTCAATCAAGTTCATCTGGACTGGCCGAGGCATTTGGGGGTTTTGGGGTATGGTGGCCCAAACCCTGAGGCACCTCCCCACTCTCCTAGGGCGAGCACCTCCTCTTTGGATGTGAGGGGAGCAACAGGAATAAATTCCCTAACGAGGAGGAAAAGGACCCCTCATCTGGAGCTGAGCAGGGGAAAATGGGGCTCCTCTTGAGTCGCCGTGGGCCGCTCGGGGTTCTACTTTAGTGGGGACGGGTAGGGCACAGAACTTCTTGGGTCACAGCAAGGGTATAAAGGAGCCTTTCAAGGTCCAAAAGTGAAGAGATGATTTCCCCCAAGACACTGAAGCAGACAAGGGCCTGACCCCGCCTCCAGCAGAGAGTCTTCTAGTTTTTTTTCGACTTGTGGCGGGATCCTCTTGAGTTAGAATGGGGAACCCAGAGACCCACTCCTGTGGTGTAAGGAGAGACCAGTCTCCATGTGAGTTGCGAGGTGCCTCTGGGGATACCTCTCCAGTCATCGCCGGGTCCTCAGGCCTTGTCTGGAGCTAAGGCCGGAGTCTGAGCTTGCCTTGCCCATGCTGACATAGGTCGTGGGATTCCCCTGGAGCCCCAATCGTGGAGTCAGGCATCATCTCACCTCGAGACGTGCGTGGCCGCTTTCCTCCCCAGCTGCAGCTGCTGTTTCCGGCTCCGTGTCTTGTGGACACAGGGATCTGTGGCTTGCTCTCGAGGTATCCCAGAGCTGTCACACGTGCCAGTGTTTCAGTAACCCAGCCTCGGGGTGACAGTTCAGGCAGTGCAGGGCACTCGGGTTCATCTGGAGTGAACGAGGCATTTGGGGGCATTGGGGAAATGATGGCGCAACAACTGATGCTGCTCCCGACTCACCTCTTTTGTGTGCCTCCTCTTGAGATTCAAGGAGAGCGCCAGGAATCCTTTCCCAATGGAGCAGGGAAAGGGCCCCTAATCTAGAGCTGAGCAGGGGGAAAACGAGTCTCCTCTTGAGTAGCGGGGAGACCTTCGGTGTTCCTCTCCAGTAGGGACTGGTGGGGCGGCGAACTTCTTGGTTCACAGCAAGGGTATGAAGGAGCCTTTTGAGGTCCAGGAGGAAAAGGGTGATTTCCCCCGACATGCCACAGCGGACAAGGGCCTCACCCTGCCAGCAGGGGGGAAGCTTCTAGTTTTTCTCGAGTTGCAGTGGTGTCCTCTCGAGTTACGACGGGGACGCCAAAGACCCGCCCCTGTGGCCTCAGCAGAGGCCAGTCTCTGTGCGAGTTGCGAGGCACCTCTGAGGATTGTTCCCCAGTCATAGCTGGTTCCTCAGTCAACCTCTGCTGGTGAGGCCGGAGCCTGGTCTTGCCTCGACCTTGCTGACATAGGTCTTGGGGTTCCGCAGAGCACCTACTAGGGAGTCAGGACTCTTCTCGCCAGGAGACACGCTGGGATGCTTTCATCCCCAGTTGCAGCAGCAGTGTCCGAATACCTGTCGAGTGGACCCAGGGATGTGTGGATTGCCCTCGAGGTACCTCAAGGCTGTCACAGGTGCCAGTTTGTCAGGAGTTGAGCCTTGAGCAGAAAACCGAGGAAGTGCATGGTAGTCCGGTTCATCTGGAGTGGATGAGGCATTTGGGGATTTTGGGGAATGGTGGCAATAACCCTGAGGCACTTCACGAATATCCTGGAGTGAGTGCCTTCACTTAGGATATGAGGGTAATGCCGGGAACTCTATCCTGATGGAGCCGGGAAGAGGGCCCCTCATCTGGAGCTGAGCAGGGCAAAGCGGGGCTCCTCTTCAGTCGTGGCGTGTCGCTCTGTGTTCCTCTTGACTGGGGACCGTTGTGGTGGGGAACTTCTTGGGTCACAGGATGGAGTGAAGGAGATTTTCGAGGCCCAAGCGGAAGGGGTGAATTCCCCCAAGAGGCCAGAGCAGACAAGGTCCTCACACCGCCTGCTGGGGAGAATCTTCTGGATTTTCTCGAGTTTGGGCGGGGTCCTCTTCAGTTACAATGGTGACCCCAGGGACTCACCCCTGTGGCCTCAGGAGAGGCCAGTCTCTGTGTGAGTTGCCAGGCGCCTCTGGGGATTCGTCCCCAGTCGTCGCCGGGTCCCAGTCCTCGTCTGGTTCTGAGGCTAGAGCCAGAGCTTGCATAGCCCATGTTGCCATAGGGCTTGGGGTTTCCCTGGAGCCCACACAGGGGATTCAGGCCTCCTCTCGCCTGGAGACCAGCACGATCACTTTCCTCCCCAGCTGCAGCAACTGTGTCCGGCTCCCCTTCTAAGAGACACAGGGATCTGTGGCTAGCCCTCGAGGTATCCCAGGTTGTCACACGTGCCAGTGTGTCTGAAGTCAAGCCTCGGGTGACAGTCAAGGCAGTGCAGTGCAGTCAAGTTCTTCTGGATTGGAAGAGGATTTTGGCAGTCTTGGGAAATTGTGGCCCGACCCCTGAGGCTCCTCTCAACTTTCGTGGTGCGTGAATTTCCTTTTGGAAGTGAGGGGAGCACCAGAAACTCTTTCCAGAGGGAGCAGGGAAAGGCCTCCTCATCTGGAGTTCAGCAGGGGAAAACGGGGTACACTTGAGTTGAGGTAGGACCTTGGGGCTCCCCTCGAGTGAGGACGGGTGAGGCGGGGAACGTCTTGGGTCACAGCATGTGTGTGAAGGAGCTTTTCAAGGTCCAAGAGGGAAGGGGTGATTTCCCCCAAGACACAGCAGCAGACAAGAGCCTCACCATGCTTGCAGTGGAGAGGCTTCTGGTTGTTCTCAAGTTGCAGCGGGATCCTCCTGAGTTAAGACGGGGATCCCAGGGACCCGCTCCTGTGGCCTCATGAGGTGCCAGTCTCCATGCAAGTTGCGTGGCCCCTCTGGGGATTCCTCGCCAGTCGTTGCCATGTCCTCAGTCCTCGTCTGCTTCTGAGGCCAGAGCCAGAGCTTGCTTCGCCCGTGCTGACATAGGTCTTGGGTTTCCCTTGCAGCCCACAAAGGGGAGTCAGTCCTCCTCTCACCTGGGGACGTGCATGGCCGCTTTCCTCCCCAGCTGCAGCAGCAGTGTCCGGCTCCCCTTCTAGGGGACAAAGGGATCTGTGGCTAGCCCTCGAGGTACCCCAGGTTGTCACATGTGCCAGTGTGTTGGGATTCAAGCCTCGGGGTGACCGTCGAGGCAGTGTAGGTCAATCAGGTTCATCTGGACTGGACGAGGCATTTGGGGGTCATGGGGTATGGTGGCCTGACCCCTGAGGCACCTCCCCAGTCTCCTGGTGTGAGCGCCTCCTTTTTTGATGTGAG